>PVJS01020064.1:0-32996 GCA_004027185.1 Glis glis | reverse complement strand
GAGGAGAGGAGAGGAGAGGAGAGGAGAGGAGAGGAGAGGACAATCTAGGGATTCCAAACACAGGTCATTTAACATACAGATGATTAGCATTAGAAAGGTAATGCAAACATGTGATCTACAAAAGTGGCTAGGGCCCCTAAGGATTCAGAGCCAGAAGCTTCACCCCAAAGTAGGAGTTCATCAAAGCTACTTGCTGATCAGCCAGGGCTTCCAGTTGGCCAGGGTTAGTACCCAGCTGGGGGGTGAGGGGAAGGAAGCAGTGGGGAAGTGGGGAATTCAAACTCTGCATTATTCTTTGGTCACCTTGTAAAGTGCTATGTGGTTGTTTTAGAACCAGATGGCACTAGAGCTGCTATCTTCTGCTCATGCTAAAAGGATGCTTATAAAAATTGGAGATAGGATGAGAATCCCTGTTCTCCTCTGACCTTTCAGTCTTACATTTCACCTTCCAAATACTAGAGAAATCATAAAGGTGGATTTTTCAGACTCCTAATCCCAATATCACAGAGTTTGTTATAAAATTAGTGAACTCAGCTCTAAGAGACACTATCCACAACAGTTTACCCCCCTTACAATAAACCTCTGCTTAATCTGCTACTCAAGCACGGCCACTTATTTCCTGTTAAATTATTCTGTATCATCAGAACACATTTAAACTTTTCCATTATGCTTATTATATCATAGAATTTTGTGTCCCTTGAATATGTCCTGTTCCCTCTCCATCATTGCAAATTATATCTATCAATACTTCAGTTCCTCTTTTAAATTTGATTGCCTAGAAAGATTTTCCTAATGCCCTCAGTTACACGCTTAGTCTTCGCATAGTACTTGGCATACAGTCTATGGGAACTTTATGTGTTGAGAAGATAAAGAGCATGTTTCCTCTGTATTTGTATCTCTCTTAAAATTACTTATATTTTGCCTTCTTCGAATAATTGTTTTGGTGTTAATTGTGCCACTCCACACTTCCTTCAGGGTAGAAATGATGCTTTACTCTTGTCTGTAGTCCCCAGATGTTAAGTGCTCATTAACTGACAAAATTTTCAAAATGGATAGAAAAGTAACAGAGGTCTTATGAATGTATGAATTTTAATTTTAAGAAGGCAAGAAGGTTAGCTCCTTCAGATTATGAATTTCTAAGTTTTATACTTTGTGCTTTGCTTCTCTTCAGTTGTGATTAATATTTAAGAGATTAAAAATATCTAATTTTCAACAGCCCTAGAAATTTCTCTATTCAGTTGATGTTTGAAAACTATAAGGCATGACTTAATTTTTTTATCAATTATGGTGCATAAGCCAAGAACTGTGAAAGCTTGTCTCCCCAATTATTCGATATTCCAATATGTTCCTCTCCAGAATCCACCCTCTGGCACTATAGAAAAAAAGATGTTCTGTCAGTACTGCTGTTTTCCTAGCATAGCGAAACACTGTGGATCTGACCACACTTGCACAGTGTTAGCTCTGCAATGATCAGCATTCTCAGAAAAAAGTGAGCATCTGAATTATCCATCAGCTCTGGACTCAGTAAACAAGGCTTCAGTGCTTTAACCTCATGAATAATTTCGACTTCTGTTTATTCAGCAGAAAACTAAATTATTTTCCCTGTTGATATCACTAATTATATTCAAAATGGCTTATTTAACATATTGCTCAGATAAAAGTCACTTTTTAAACAGTTTCAAGAATAAATCTTACTTTTTTTGTATGCTGATATTGTAAGTAAGCATTTGAGATATAATTAAAAATATGCTACAGATAAGAGCAAGCAATTGTCTGATAATCTGCTGGATTATAAATTCTATGAGTAGGAGGCTGAGAAAGGAGGAGCACAGGTTTGAGGCCAGCCTCAGCAATTTAGAAAGACCCTGTTTCAAAATAAAAAATAAAAAGGGCTGGGGGTGTAGCTCCGAGGTAAAATGCCCCTGAGCAGTGGTATCCCTGGGCCATAGAAGCTCAGCGAGCCAGGCCAGAAGCTCAGAACATAGTAATCTCTGGCCCTGCTGAGAATTCTACTCAGCAATAAAGAAGAACAAAATTATGTCATTTGCAGGAAAATGGATGGACCTGGAGAACATTATGCTAAGTGAGATTAGCCAGTCACAGAAAGTGAAGGGTCATATGTTTCCTCTCATATAAAAAAGCTAGGGAGTAATCCATATACTAGAGAGACTTCAGATAATGGAGAAGAAACTTCAGTGGAGCCAGGGAGGTAGTCTAGGGGAAGGGGGAAGGGAGAAGGAGGATCCATGAAGGAATCACTTCCATGGACATTATGAACACATGTGAGAATATCATTGTCAATCTCAATACTCTGTATAGGGAAGGGGGGGAATGAGGAGGGAGGGGGGCAGGGGGAAAGCCCACCACGTGCTGTGTGCCTGTTATTATCACTCTGAACTACATTATGATGTGAGACTATAATGTACCAATAAAAGTATTAAAAAAACCCAGTAGCAAAAATAAATATATCCTGTGAGTACAGGAATGCTTGGTATGTTATTAATTAATCCATGTTATCACTGAATTGAAAATTAGTTTTCATTTATTTACTTTTCAATCACAAATTTGAGGTTAATCTACTGCTTTTTGAATGTGCTGGTTGAAGACACTGAACTAGAGAAAATATAAGTAATAAGAAATCATTAAATGCTAATTTTAATAATAATCACAAGTGATATTTTAATATATGTTCCACCAATCTTTATTCCTTTTTAAATCTCTAAAACATTTTGTCTAATATAACCACTTATGAACAATTAATATGCAAAGAGAAGTATATTTCAGAATTAATACTCACTTAAGCAGATGAAAAACAGACAAAGTCAAGTGATTACAATAAGGGATGTCTGTTTCAATCAATCCCTTAAATTGGTTTAAAACTCTATGTGGTATATTGATTAGTACTTGACATCTGCCCAACTTCTTAAAGTCAATGATTTTTTTTTTATCAATGACTGAAACAAACACAAGTAAAACTACATAATTGAATTTCTTTGCAGTCATAATTTTATCTGCATGTTACATTTGTAGTCTTATGGTTCTAAAAGCACATAACGAACACTGAGATAAGCCTTACATCCAATTTGAGTATTATTGGACAGGAAAGCATTCAAGTGCTGCTTCTTCCTGAGAATATCAGCTGACAAACCAGGGATACCAGGCCCTGTCTCTGTGTGCTCTAATGAGCCTGCGAATGGCATCTGAATTTAAAGTGGCTTTGGCAGCCTTATTGACCTGCAAACTCTGGACATTTCTAAAGGGAATTGCTAACAAAGAAGACAGCATTTATTGTGAAAATGTGTAAAAGAGGTGGGTTTGTCACACTAAAGTGTTTATTGAAGGGAAAAACAAGAATTTTTTTCTTTTTTTTTTATAGCCTAGCAAGACAAACTAGATTTCAATGGATCAGGAGAGTCTCAACAAGATTCAGTAACAGGACTCGATCATTAGAATGTCTAGCAAGGACTTTTACTTTTTTAAAAAAATTCCACCAGACAACTTCCACCGAAACTATTTATATGAAAATAATTTAATGAATTTCTAGCCAAGCATGGTGGCACACGCTTGTAATCCCAGTACTTGGGAGGCTGAGACAGGAGGATAGCAGGTTCGCGGCTAGCCTCAGCTACTTAGTAAGGCCCTCTGCAACTTAGTGAGACCCTGCTTCAAAATAAAGAACAAAAAATAGGGCTGGGGGTGTAGCCCAGAGGTAGAATGCCCCTGGGTTCAATACCACACACACAAAATTAATTAATTAATTAAATTAATTTCTTACATACATTTTTTTCTTCTCTCTCTCTCTCTCTCTCTCTCTCTCTCTCTTTTGCAGTACTGGGGATTGAACCCACATGCATTCTACCTCTGAGTGCCCTCAGTCCTATTTTATTTTATATTTGGAAACAGAGTCTCACTAAGTTGCTGAGGGCCTTGCTATGTTGCTGAGGCTGACCTTGAACCTGCAATCCTCCTGTTTCAGCCTCCCAAATACTGGGATTACAGGTGTGTGCTACCCTGCCCGGATTTCTTATACACATTTTTGACAAACAAACAAAAAAAATTCAAATAAATATTTCCATTAATTATTTGCAGTCAGGTTATGGTAATCATGAATAACAGCAATAATTTCATATAAAATGGAAAATGAGTAAATTAGTAAAAGTAGGACAGTTACTATGAATACAGTACTCTTTAGAGGCTCTTCAATGTATAGAACATGCAGAATGCTATTTCTCTACTGTAAGACTTTACTTAGCTGTTTTTGTTTTGTTTTTTGTGGTACTGGGCATTGAACCCAGGGGCTTTCAACCTCTGAGCTGCACCCCAGCCCTATATTTTATTTTTATTTTGAAGCAGGGTCTTGCTAGGTTGATGAGTGTCTCACTGCTGCTGAGGCTGTCCTCGAACCTGTGATCCTCCTGTCTCAGTCTCCCAAGTACTGGGACTACAAGCATGCACCACCTCGCCCGACTTTTTCACTTAGCTTTAAATGGGCTAATTACATGTAGATATACAAGTGGAGAAAGAAGTACCCTTCTCTCCCCTAATCTCGTATTTCTCTCTCTTTGCTTCTCTTTTCTCCTTTCTCTCAATCTCTCCCTTTTTTCCCACTACCTTTACTCTCTCTCTCTCTGAAAGATATCATGGAACTCATATTCTTTAGAAAAGCACTTCCCAAAGATAGAGATACAGCTCAGTGGTAAAGTGCTTCACTTCTATGTATGAGGCCCTGGATCCAATCTGCAGCACCACCAAAAAAAAAAAAGAAAAAAAAAAGGTGGGAGACTTCTTATAAGTAACTGTATGGTCTTGTTAAAATGTACATGCTGATTCAGTAGTTTATAGGGTCTGAGAATTCTTCATTTCCAAGGGATGCCTATGTTGCTAGTCTGTCATCCCCATGTGAAGTAGCAAGACCATAGATCTCACTTTGGAAAATGCTAATTTAGGCAAAGGGTAACCGGCAGCTAATCAGGGGATATTGATTGTGAAGCCAAGAGAGAAAACTGAAATGAGTAATTTTTCAGAGTCTGATTCTGAGCGTTGAGGAGCACCTTCGGGTTTTTAAACATGGTGGAAAGAATGCTGATGTTACTAGCAGAAATCGAGATGTCAGTGTTATCGGTGGAAATGAATTCCATTCTGGCATGATCAGAGGCAGCAGCACTGCACTAGGGAAAGGTTCCTAAGGAGTCATTAGAAACATAGTCCTTATCGAGGGAGACTGTGCACTTGCAGAGTCAGCTGGTGTCTGATGAGGGGCATGCCATGAAACATTTGAAGAACAGAGCATAGACAACTCCCATATTTTGAAGGTGGGCAATGAAGAAATGAAGAAGGAGGTATCAGAGGTAGGACAAGGACCAGATACCATGTGCCCAAAAAGCGAAATAGAGGAAATTTCAAGATGGATGCCATCAGAAACTGCAGATAATCAGACAGTAGGGAAGTATATAAAATGGTTTTAGCTATCAGTAAAGAAACCTCCCTCCCTCTCTCCCTCCCTCTTTCTTTCCCTCTCTCTCTCCCTCCCTCTCTCTGGAGGGAGAGGACTGAAATAGATTTACAGTATTAACATGGATAGACCTTAAAATATAAAGATTTTTTAAGACAAGTTGCAATAAACAAACCTGACCCACTTTAAAAATAATAATTTAAGCCGGGCATGATGGTGCACGCTTGTAATCCCAGTACTTGGGAGGATGAGACAGGAGGATGTCAGGTCCGTGGCCAGCCTCAGCTCTCAGCTACTTAGTGAGGCCTCCGCAACTTAGTGAGACCCTGTTTCAAAATAAAGAATAAAAAATAGGGCTGAGGGTGTAGCTCAGAGGTAGAACGCCCCTGGGTTCAATCCCCAGTACTGCAAAAACAAAAAATAAATAAAAAAAATTTAACTGTTTGGTACTGGAGATTGAACCCAGTGGTGCTCTATCATTGAGCTATATCTCCAGCCCTTTTGAAATTCTTTTATTTTGAGACAGGACCTTGCCAGATTGCCCAGGCTGGCCTGAACCTGCCATCCTCCTGCCTCATGCTTCCGAGTAGCTGGGATTATAGGTAGGCACCACTAAATCCAGCAAGAAATCTTTTAAAAACAAATTATGGGATTTTCAGGATCAAGCAACAAAACATTGAAAAAACTAAGGAAGAGTAATAATTATAGCAAACGTAAAGTAAACTTTTAATAAAAAAGCAGTAAGGAGGCATGGGACACAGTGATACACCCCTGTAATCCCAGCTACTCAGGAGGCTGAGATAGGAGGATCATAAGTTTGAGGCCAACTTCCTTATTTTATTTTGATGTCTCAAAATAAAAGAATAAAAAAAGCCAATAAAACTTGCCTTTTCAGGCATGTGGAACTTGAACAATGTTATACAGGGCAGAGAATGATCAGAGCTAAGTAATTCCAATGGTACGATTTGTAGGAAACATGCCTCTAATTCATTAAAAAAAGAGCTTTGTAGGAAACATGCATGCCTCTAATTCATTAAAAAAGAGCTAGGGGTAGATAGCTTAGTGGTAGAGTGCCTCTGGTTCAATTCTCAGTACCAGAGTGGGTGGAAAAAGTAATAAGGTAATAAGGAGAAAAAGAGATAGTCTGGCAGAGACAATAACAGGGTTGGTTTATTTGTCTGTGTTCTCTGAAATGGGCAAGCATAGATGTATTTGTCAGAGACATGTTAGGTCACCAGATTGGGAGAGACTGACTATATATAAACAAGAAGAGAAAAACTCGATGAAGAGTTTTTGTGAGAAATACACTAAATTGGATCAAAATCACGAGTGGTAATATTAAATTGGAGTGAAGAGGATCCTTTGTGGAAGCTTCTACAGTAGGAAGGACCAGGTAAGTGGCAGGCAAGTCTCCCTGGAGTAAATTTTACATTCTTTTCTCAAACTTTAAACATTATGATTAAATTTGATTTGTCTGTAAATATTTCTCTATGTTCTCAACATGAAACAGAAAAAAGAAGGAAAAAGAAACTGGGAAGGAAAGAGCTCTTAAATTAGGGTTCCAGCCGGGCGTTGTGGCGCACCTGTAATCCCAGTACTTGGGAGGCAGAGACCAGAGAATCCCGGTACGCAGCCAGCCTCAGCTACTTAGTAAGGCCCTCCGCAACTTCGTGAGACCCGATTTCAAAATAAAGTATAAAAAATAGGGCTGGGGGTATAGCTCGGAGGTAGAATGCCCCTGGGTTCAATCCCCGGTACCAAAAAAAAAAAAAAAGAAAATTAGGGTTCCATTTTGGCATGGCTTCCTGTTTGCCTGCTCAGCATCCTCTAATTTCTTGGGCAAGACCTAGACTTGCCTTTGGTAAGCTGTCTTGTCCCATTCCCACGTGATTCTGCTGAAACTGTTCCTCTGGTCTCCACATTTTCAAGCCAATAACATCTGCCTTTCCAGGCATGTGAACCTTGAGTAGTGCTACACAGGACCAAGAATGAATAGAACTAAATAATCCCGTGATGGGATTTGTAGGAAACACATCTCTAATTCATATCACTGAGGGCCCTGCCCTGGGCTTTGTTCTTCCCATAGAGTGAATGTTCAATTTGATTTTTATATTTTTTAATCATAAGTCAAATAAAGTTGGTTTTGCAATCAAAGAACCTTAAGGAACATAGTAGTAAGTACTAGGCAGTGCGGGGTGTCACAAACTGACTGGCAGTTTCTTCCAAGCAACAGTCTAAGAACAATTTAATGTAGAGAAATTTATTTTACTCATTCTTTCTGAGAAGATAAATTCAAACTTCCAGACATAGTTAAATGTTTTGTATTCTGTGTGAATACCGTGTACTAAATTAAGCTTATATCTACTTCCCTCACCAAAGTTAAGCTCTTCAAAGCCAAACTATGTCTTAATAATATTTGTATTCCATGCATTTAATTCTGCGCCAATTACCAAGTAGGGGCTCATCGAATATATATTTTTCTACAATACTAAAGATGTAGCAATAGATCAAATACTTTTCTGCTATATGTTCTAAAGAATGCCTTAATATCAGAATCATCACTTGCACTTATTTTTGATAATATATAAATATTTGGTAGCATTTGGAATGATCAGAACACCAGATAGCATTTTACCCTTAACCTTGGTAGTTAGAATTTTTCCCTGTATTTAAAATCCCTTCTGCATGTAATACTCAAATTGTACAAAAGTCAAACAGAACAAAGGGCCCTTGAAGAGTGGCAGAGCTGACATATTCAGATTCTTCAAGGACATTTCAGCACAATGTCCCTGGTGTCTTAGAGATCTTTTACTGAGTAAAAAAGCATACAGTTATTAAAGAAAATCAATATGCTGGTTTAATTATTACCTAAAATGGGGACAGTATGCACTAATGAGGGCAGGGAAATAGAAGATCCACCATGTTAGTTTGCAAACATAAATGACCTCATGATTAATTTTGTCTTTGAGGTATTTTTAGGGAATTATGGAAAAAACAGAATTTCATTTTTATGGAAATCCAAAAAAGCCTTCATATCACTTAAATACCCTTTTATAATGACTTTCTTGCTTAAGTGTTTTAAAACCAACTATTGGCCGGGCGTGGTGGCGCACACTTGTAATCCCAGTACTTTGAGAGGCGGAGACCGGAGGATCCGGGTTCACGGCCAGCCTCAGCTCTCTCTCTCTCTCTCTCTCTCTACTTAGTGAGGCCCTCCGCAACTTCATGATACCCGGTTTCAAGATAAAGCATAAAAAATAGGGCCGGGGGTGTAGCGCGGAGGTAGAATGCCCCTGGGTTCAATCCGGGGTACCGCAAAAAAAAAAAAGCAAAAAAAAAAAACAACTATTGATCTGATTTCCTTTCACTTACTATACACATGTATATATATATTTTTATATATGCACATTTTATTATGCAGATAATATGTATATGCATGGCTTTTACAATGTCTATACTATCAATGCATTAATCTATTGATTTACTTATTACTAATAGAACTAATTATTACTATTACTAATAGAACTTAGCTAAAAAGTCTTTTTGTGTTTTCATGTGTAGCTTAATTTTATAAACATATCCAAATTCTGATTGAATATAAAGTTTATATAAAGGACCTTCTTTGGAAACATGTTCTTTGAAAGCATGAACACAATCACGCATATATAAACATATAGGAATCCAACTATTCCTTTATCTTGCCTAGGATAATATGGGCGAATCTGCCCCCACCTCTGGACAATCATATTCACATATCCCTACAGGTGTAGGGTTTCTAACTCCAAGTTTCTTGCCCTGCCTTTCATAACTCTATATATACACCTGTATGTCTAGACCTTGTCTGTCCTTTGCTGTTTGCGTGGCCTCTTGTTCTTCCCTGCTCTAATATGTATGAACATGCATATAAAAACACACAAGTACTCAAGGAAGCACACATGTTTATGCATGCATATGTGCAAAGAGTGACTTAGAAGACTATGGACATTATATATGTGGTCTCTAAATCTTTACAACATGCAAAATATCAATACTTAAAGAATGAGCATGTTTCTTATTTTCAAAAGGGCTCCTGAATATAATTCAAAGAAATGGTATCTAACAGATCAACAGAATATAGAACAAGAAAGGAGTGCCTTAGAGTAGTCATTAGTAGGATGTAAAATGGACTGATTATAATAGGTAAGCACATAATTAGCATTACAAGTTTTCCTCATAAGCAAAATAAATTAGTAAAAATTTCAGTTATACTATTTTTCTTTCCTGATAAAGTAAAATACATTAAAAACTATAGAGAAAAATATAAATATATTTCTGAAACTATGCAAATACATCTTTAAAAGGAACATTTGTCTGCAACCACATTTTGCCAAGAGCACAAAACCACTATCCAAAATTTAACATTTCTAAAATGAGATTTCAGATAATTGATTTTATGGTGATGAAGCATATGAATTGATTTTTGACAACTCTTAGACTAGAAACATGTCCAAAATAGTACTTTGATAGAAGAGAGTACATATGTATTTTTTAATTCTTTATATGTTGTATTATGCTTTTTGTTATGGTAAAAATAATGATTTAAACACTAGATATGAGAAAAATTTACTTTTTTCATGAAAATTTATGAGATGAATTATTATTCTTAGTATAAGCAGAGGCCAACAAACTTTAGTAGGACCTGGGCTGCAGGAATGATTACACATACATTTGATTGTGTAGTAAAAACCACATCTTTTCAAGCATTTGCAAAAAATAAATAAAAAATTAAAAATAAATAAATAAAAACAGTATGTTCTGTGTAATGAAAAAGAATCTTAGTCTGAAACTGTATGAGAGCAGGTCTTATGAAAAACTTGCCTTAGCCATAAAAGTATTTGGCATGGGATTTTAAAAACATAGGAATCTGCAATTATGAGATCCAGCTAATGAACTGAATAGGAAAGAAATTATTTTTAAGAATGTTAATTTAAACAGAATTCCTCACTTGAGGTTTCTGGAATTACTAAGTACTTAAATGGATTTCATGGAGAAAGAGTGTTCACACCAAAATTGCTCTGTATAATTTTAAACATATACAGTTATCTGTCAAAATGGTTTTTAGTTTACATAAAATTAATGATTTAAATACTGAGGAATACTACCAGATATGAAAACTTAATTTTTTAACTCAGTTTGTTATATATCCTGAGAAAAATGTTAGTAATTAGCAAAAGGGGTCAGTATCTAATCACACAATAAGATCCTATAAACATTTAAAAACAACACTAGATTTCAGGAATAATAATAGAGCTGGGCATGGTGGCGCATCCTTGTAATCCCAGTATTTGGGAGGCTGAGACAAGAGGATCACAGGTTTTCAGTCAGCCTCAGCAACTCAGTGAGACCCTCTGCAACTTAGTGAAACCCTGTTTCCAAATAAAAACTAAAATAGGACTGGGGGTGTAGTTCAGAGGCAGAAAGCCCCTGGGTACAATCTCCAGTACCACACACACACACACACACAAAAAAAAAAAAAAAAAAAGAAGGTAGAAAGAAAGAAAGAAAGAAAGGTTATTTTTTAAAATAATGATTAATTTAAAAATAATGATTAATTCAGGTACAAATTAATAAAATATACTTAGAAGCAGTATTAATATAAAATATAAAATGATGCATTTGTTAAATTTATTAAATTATAACTTTTAACTCAAACTTTAGTAGTAGTTCATCTTAGAATCTTGTAAGTAATAGTTTCTTTGGAGCTGTATAGCAACAAAAGCAATGCTCTGGCAGTCGGAGAGAGAATTGTAGATTATGTAGACCCTCTCAATCAATCCTAGAACTACCTAACTCTAGGCCTTTTGTTTCAGAAGAAAATAAATATTCTTACTGTTTAAGGTGTGTGTGTGTGTGTGTGTGTGTGTGTGTGTGTGTGTGTGTGTGTGTGTGTTACTAGTAAATGAACCCAGGGGTGTTCTACCTCTGAGTTATAACCCCAGCCCTATTTTTTCCTAATTTTTAAATTTTGAAACAGGGTCTTGATAAGTTGCTGAAGCCCTTGCTAAATTGCTGAGGCTGGCCTTGAGCCTGAGATCCTCCTATCTCAGCCTCCCAAGTACTAGGATTATAAGCATGCACTATTGCACCTGATTTAAGATACTTTGAGCTGGGCTTGGTGGCACATTCTTTTAATCCTAGTAGGTAGAATAGCTTCAATTCTGTATACCCCCCAAAAAAAAAGAGAGAGAGAGAGAAACTTTGAGGTATGATTTCTCTTACTTTCAGTGAAAACCATCCCAAGTGGGTACATTAGAACATCTTCAGGCTGTCTTATCTGGAAAAGTTCATAAGATTGAATTCCAAGTCTATGCCATGATAATGTTTCAAGGACCAATGAGCAATATCTCAGTAACAGCCTATTATAATTATTATTTCAGCCAGAAATATAGAAGCATCTTCTATAAAAGCATGCAAGTTCTAAATTTTAAATATAGTATTTTAAAGGAATTACATATAAGCATGATGATTTAAAAGTATGTTAAGGGGCCAGAATATGAATGAACAATAAATTGTCTTTTTTAGACATAAGGATAAATGAAAAAAGAAGATAGTTTCAAACATCAAATATTTCAATTACTTATGTTGATTTATTGTACTTTGGTGATCATTTGGAATTAGCAAAATTCGTATTCCTTGATGACATCAATTTCACACACAAAATATCCATATTAAGTAAAAGAGCAAATGATAGTAGCCAATTTATACTTGTTCTTACAGGCTTCCATATCTGTAATTATCTAAAAGAAAAATCTGAATTTTAAGGGGAACATATTTTAGTACTAATATTACTGTTGTGCTGTGGAATTAAATATTATACATATATATTTAAATCAATGTGTACTAAACAGTTGACATATGATTGAACTTTTAATAATAAAATATAGTTAACATAGGGTATTCTTCACAATTCTAATTTGGATATGCTAAGTATGTATATAATGTCTAGTATTAAGGTTTTTGTAAAGTTTTCTATACTTTTTCCCAGTTGATTTTATAGCTTAATTCCACATAGCATTTGTGCTCTAGGTGTTTTTGTAATCTGCTTATCACTTCTGATGGAATTTAACCTTGGCTTTTGACACAGAGTTTTAAGGAAAATAAGAAAAACTATAGACCAGTGCTTGCAGAGAAAAAGTCAATAGACCATCTATTTTCTTAACTACCACCTTTATTTAGGTGTAATTCCCACTTGCTTTTATACTGGCTTCTGATGTATTTCTCTGCATTTTGATCATAGTAATCTTTGGTTTAAACTGAATGCCCCAACCCAACACACATATACACTGTACATAAAATAAAATTTACATTTTGTAGTTTGGGATTTGAAACTGTGCCTTTTTAATATAATGTAGCTCAATAACAAGATCCTCATCACCATTTCAAAACTGCACACATACACATAAACACACAAACATCAGATCCAAATGTTTCTGAATATCTTGTATCACAAACAAAATCCCTGTGGTTATATAAGCAGAGAAAATGAGAAGTCTCTGAAGAGGGTGTGACTTGCCCCAAGTCACCTAGTTACTGAATAAGAAAAACAGGAATACCTGCTCAGGTCTTCTGAAAGCCCAATTCTAAGCTCTTTGCTCATATTGTTTATCATGGTATCTACCATACTTGGTAAATATCCTATAACACTGGAATCAAGTTCCTTAAAGTGAATCTGTTTTTTATTATACTCGACTGATTATATAATTCAACAATATTTCAAAATAAAACAGTAAATTTATAACCATTAGGGATAATAAGCTACATTCTTAGAAATTTTTTTTGTGTGTGTGGTACAGGGGATTGAACCCAGGGGCGTTCACTTCCGCGCTACACCCCTGGCCTTATTTTTTTTTTTATACTTTATTTTGAAATCGGGTCTCATGAAGTTGCGGAGGGCCTCACTAGGTAGAGAGAGAGAGACAGGGTGAGAGAGAGAGAGAGAGAGCTGAGGCTGGCCGCGAACCGGGATCCTCCGGTCTCCGCCTCCCAAAGTACTGGGATTACAAGCGTGCGCCATCACGTCCGGCCTTAGAAATATTTTAAGGAATATATTTTAAAAAAGATTAATTAGCTTTGCTAGGTTATTACTTAAGAATTAACAAAAGAAAAAATCTAAAAAAGAAATTGTTTGTTGTATACAGTATTAAGAACTTCTACTAGGAAAGAGAAATTCTAATTTTTGTGATGAGTCATCTTCTTATTTTACTAAGCATCTTTATAATGTTTCATTTTGTTATGTTTAAACCTAAAAAGTATAGAGTCTATTTAGGTATCTAAGAGCCTAGCAACAAGAAGATTGTTTTAAGCCATTTGTTACTTTGCTTGTAAAACAAATTCCTTTATATAGAAATGGAAAAACAAAACTGTTCTCTTATGAAGCTTTTAATTTATGCTTCTGGCATTCCACTTATTTCTCACTGAATTATTGTTAACATGTAAACTTGTACTTAAAAAGATGTATTCTTGAATCCATACCTTTGTGAAACATATATGGAAAATATGCATACATTAAACTGGAACTCATAGGTTAAAGTAATGAGATTATACTGAGGAGTCAATTTAATGTAATTATAGATCATATAATAGTATACACCAAATAATACTCATAGTAGAAAAGCATTCTGCACTGAAAGGAAGCGTTTTACTGCCCCTCTTTGGCATATCTGATTTGCCAATATTACAATTCTTAGGCTCTAGGTCTATTATTAAGTAAAATCTGGGTTATTTAAACACAAGTACTACGATATTAAGACAGTCAACATGATAACGCAGATGGCTACTAAGGGACTAATGGGTGGGTGGAGTATACAACGTGAACATGCTGAGGGAACAATTCATGTATCAGGCAGGACGGAACTGGACAGTGCAAGATTTTATCATACTATTCAGAATCGCATGACAGTTTCAAATTTGGAAATTGATAGTTTCTGGAAATTTCCATATGCTATTTTTAGACTACAGCTGAACACATTTCACTTAAAACAATGGAAAGTAAAACTACAAATAAGGGGAGGGGGACCATGGTACCATATATGTCTTAATTTGAATGTCTGAAGGGAAGTTGGGTAAAGGTAAATATTGAAGGAGCTATATTAGATGTGGTGGTATAGTCTCATTTCCCCAGAGCTGTTTTGATCCAAGCACCTGTGATTTTGTCCCTCATGTAGTGGGTTCACTAATGGCACCAAGCCCATTATCATTAGTCTACTGCTTTCACTGCAAAACTTCTCACATTCATTTTTGACTCCTCCCTATTCATTGGTTTCTACACACAACCAAAAAATTATGATGATAAAAGAGAAAAGAATAAAATAACCTCCCATCCTAACTCAGGTCCAAAGAGTCAAGGATGAAAGCAGACATCTGCTTAGTCCACACACTTGAAGCAATACTGGTGAGTGCTAAGGGGAAATGGCTACATACTGACACTTTGCCAATATTATTGTACTTATCTGACGAAGAACTTGTCAAAAAAAGAAAATAATTTTATGGCACCTAGAAAGTGGAATTCAGGAGTATCAGAATGTATCAGAAAAACTGAAATAGAATAGTGAACCTGACCACAAATATTCGTTCCTCACTACTCTTATTTTTCTAACCTACACTAAAGGATTGCTTACTTTAAGTCCATTTATCATGAAAACTCTTAATTTTTCTACCTTGATTCTACCAAAATTTCTTTGTAAACTTTAAAACTTAACAGTAAAGAATTTAAATAGTGTTTTGGCAAATACAGTGCTCCCCTCACCCCACTAGAACATATTAAGCCTCTCCATGAACTACAACATATAAGAAGTGTAAGGCATTGCTGGGTTCACTAGAACATAAAGGAAGTTTCTGATGCTAAAACAGCAGCAAATATGGAGTTTAAATTTTAGCAGAGATAAGAAACAAAAACAGCATAAAACAAAATGATTTCCCTCAGATATCAGCAAAGATGCATATACTAATAATGGGTCCCCTTGGAACATAAGGTTGAAGTTAAACTGCACATTAATCTAAAGACTGTGAAAAGGATTAAACATCTTAATTACATCTTTGATTGTTATCAGTAAGTAAAATTCTATCTGTAAGAAGATATTTCTAATTGAAGTCATGGAATTTTCTACTTATTAAATTTCATAAAATATGAATCATAATAAGAGTTACTAACAAAATGTTTAACAATAGATTTAGACAAGTCTTAAATGACTAATTACCATATTTTAATTATTATATAATGAACATAAAATAATTTTTATGGAATGTTTAAGGAAATAATAGAATTTAGAAATGAATAAGAAAAAGATTATGAAAATGACTAGGTAGGTATTAAAGGAATTAAAAGTAAATTTTAAAAATATATCCATTGGATTAATCAATGAATATCTTAAACAACATAATAGACATAGATAAGGGAAATTTAGCAGACTAGGAAATAAAAAAAAATCTGTGGAAGGAATAAAAAATATGAAGGAGTTTACACTGTATTCTAAGCAGTAAGACAGAACTTTTAATTAATTAGATACATCAAGGAAACTAGAGAGAGAATGAAGAAATCATGGATGAGTATTTCTAGAACTGAAAAGTAAAGTCAATCAATACAAAATTCAAAACATAGAGCTTTAAAGGTAAGTAAAATCAATGGATCACTCAAACATACATGCTAACACTGCTAACCAACAAGACAAAGAGGATATAGTAAAAGAACCCAGAAATAAATGACAATTAAGTTATACTTGACTTAACAGCAATAATGGCATCTAGAAAATAGGGGAATGATATCTTCAATAAAATGGTAAAAATAACTCATTCCAAAAATAGAGAAAAAAACTACCAAATAACTTAATACTTGTGTTGTTAGGAAGACTGTTTTTCTAAACCAAGGGCAAAGTAAAGACACTTCATAGATAAAATTGGAGAGAAATACCACAACACACAAAACAAAACAGACAACTAAATGATATAATCCAAGATATAGCAAAGTAAACTCGGGTGAGGAATTTGAAATGCAAAAATGCATAGTGAGGAAACAAAGCACAAATTGCAAAAAGGTATTTGCAACTCAAATAAGCAACACTGGAGGTAATCAGTATAATTAGGGAAATTTGGTGAATCAAAATATGTAAAAATATAGGAAAAAGATAAAAATAGAAATTTCACAAAGTATAGAAAAAACAAAAATATCCAGGTGTGGTGGCGCACGCTTGTAATCCCGGTACTTGGGAGGTGGAGACAGGAGGATCTGGGTTCGCGGCCAGCCTCAGCTACTTAGTGAGGCCCTCTGCAACTTCGTGAGACCTGGTTTCAAAATAAAGTATAAAAAATAGGGCTGGGGGTGTAGCTCGGAGGTAGAACACCCCTGGGTTCAATCCCCGGTACCGCAAAAAAAAAAAAGAAAAAACAAAAATAGGTATTTGAAAACAAATACATGACAAGATGTTCAATTTCATTTATAACAGAATTGCAAATTAAGAAAGCAATAAGGTGTAGAGATTAAAATAATAATCAAAAATTACCATCAAAGAGAAGCTCAGGCATATATAGGTTATGGGTAGATTCTACCAAACAGTAAAGAAGAATTGGTATCAATTTTTTACAAATTCCTCCAACAATTAGAAGAGGAGGAAATACTTTCTCAGTCTATGAAGCCAAGATTATATTGTTAACAAAACTAGGCAAAGATATCACAAGAAAACTATAGACTGATATCTCTTATAAATAGTAATGAAAAAATTATCAATAATATACTAGCAAATCAAACCCCTTAATGTATAAAAAGGATTATACACCACGATCAAGAATGATTTATCCCATGATTGTATTGTTGGTTTATATTCAACAATAATTCAATATAATGCATTGAAGTAATAGAATAAACTCCAAACAAAACCCCATACATGATCATATAAATAGATTAAAAGCATTCAGCAAAAACTAACATGATTTCATTATTTTTAAAAAATCACTCAACAAACTAGGAATACACAATAACATGATACTAATGGTGAAAGACTGAATGTCTGCTCAAGATAGGAAGAATACAAGGATGTCTGCTCTTGCCACTTCTACTTCACACAAAAATATGCATACAAATTTTGACATCTTTGTTCATAATTACCAAAACTTTGAAGCCCCTGAGATATCCTTCAATGGGTGAATGGATATACAAACTGTGGCAAAATAAATGGGCTATCAAATCGTGAAAAGTCATGGACGAACCTTAAATGTATTTTGCTATGTGAAAAATGCCAATCTGGAAAGCCAGGTACTGTATAATTCAAATTATAAGACATTCTGGAAAAGGCAAAACTATGGAGATAGGAAAAACATCAATGGTTGCCAGAGGTTTAGGATGAGGTGTGGGAGGGAGAAATAAATGGGTGAAGTACAGTGAATTTTTAGAGCAGTAAAACTATCCTAAATAACACTGTAATGATAGATCTATGGCACTATACATTTGTCAAAACCCATAGAATGTACAAAACCCATAGAATGTACAATATGGAGTGAATTCTAATATAAACTATGCACTTTAGTTAATAGTACTATAGCAATGTTAACTAATCAATTATAACAAATGTGCCACACTAATGCATGATATTAATGATAGAATAATGAGGGGGGGACTGAAGATGCATATGGAAACTCTGTACTTTCTGTTCAATTTATCTAGAAACAAAAAACTTCTCAAAATGAAGTCTATTAAAAATAAAAGCAAGTACAAACTTGTATTTTGAAAACTATAAACATTGTAGTAAGAAATTAAAGATGGTATAACTAAAAGGAAAGATCTTATATTCCCCCCCACACACGTACTGACATGTTGAAATCCTAACCTCAGTATCTCAGAATGCAAACTTATTTGGAAATAAGTTTAATGACAGATGTAATTAGTTCAGATGAGAACATACTGGAGTAGGGTATGCACCAAGCCCAATGACTAGTGTCTTTATAAGAAGGAGAAATTTGAGCAAGGTATGGTGGCACACACCCATAATCCCAGTATTTGGGAGGCCAAGACAAGAGGATCACAGGTTCAAGTCCAGCTCAGCAACTTAGCGAGACCCACAAGAACTTAGTGAGACCCATATTTCAAAATAAAAAGGGGTGCAGGTGTAACTCAGAAGTAGAATACACCTGGAATCAACGCCTAGTACCAAAAAAAGGGGGAGGGATGATTTGGACACATACATGCATTCAGAAGAATGCGATGTCACGATTAGGGTTATGCTACATCGAGGAAAAGATCTTCCTCAGCACTTTCAGAGACAGCATGGTCCTACTGAAACCTCATTTTGAATTTCCAGCTGCTAATACTGGGAGACAAAAATTTCTATTGCCTAAGTCTTTCATTTTGTGGTACTTTGATATGGCAGCTCTGGAAAACTGATTTAGCATCCCATCTTCATGGATCAGATGACTTAATATTGCTAAGATGGCAATATTTCCCAAATTAATAGATAGCTTCAATAACAATTTTTTTTTCTGGTGCTAGGATTGATGCCACTGAGTTTACTCCCCAGTCCTCAATGACATCATTATGAAAAACCTAGCTGAATTCTTTGAATAAATTAACCAGCTAACTCTTAAAGTCGTAGAGAAATCCAAGGGAGCCAGAAAAGCCAAAATAATCCTGAAAAAGAAGAACAAGGATGGAGGACTCACACTTCCGGATTTCAAAATGTGCCCCAAAGTGACAGTCATCAAGACAGTACAATTTTGGCATAAGGACATACATGTATAACAATGGAACAGAATTGAAATCTATGAACAAACCATCACATTTACAGCCAGTTTGTTTCAACAACAGTGACAAAACTAATGGAGAAAGCATCATTTCAACAAATGGTGCTCACACAGCAAAACACCTACACGCAAAAGAATGAAAGGAGACCCCCACCTTGCACCCACTATGAAAATTTTCTAAAATTGTACCAGGGGCCTACATGTGAGTAAAAACTATAAAACTAGTAGAAGAAGGTATCAAGGTAAATTTTGTAGCCTTGAATTTTGCCAATGGCTTCTTAGATATTTTACCCAAATTCAAGCAACAAAAGGAAAAAGTAAATTGGACTTCAAAATTGAAAAAGTGTTGTGCCTCATTGGGCACCATTGAAAAAATTAAAATACAGTTCACAGAAAGGGAGAAACATTTGCAAATTATATATTTGATAAAGAAATTGGACCTAGAACCTATAAAGAATACTGACAACTCAATAATAGAGACTAATTATCCAATTAAAATGTGAGAAAATGCTGAACAGACATTTCTCCAACGAATATATGTATAAATGGATAAGTACATTACATATGCTCAGAATCACAGGAAAAGGCAAATGCAATCCACAATGAAATATCATTTCACACACAGTAGGATGACTATAATAATAATAATAAAAAAAGAGCCAGTTATGGTGGCGCATGCTTGTAATCCCAGGACTTGGGAGGCTGAGACAGGAGAATCACAGGTTCGATATTAACCAGCCTCAGCAACTTAGTGAGGCCCTATGCAACTTAGTGAGACCCTGTTTCCAAATAAAAATAGGGCTGGGGGTATATCTCAGAGGTAAAATGCCCCTGGGTTCAATCCTCAGTAACACACACACACACACACACAAAATTATGAATGTGGAGCTAGTGGAAAACTCATATGACTGCTGGTGAAAATATGTCACATTGGACGTATATTAGAAAAGAGTTTGGTGGATCCTCAAAAATTAAAACCTTAAACTGGGCGCAGTAGTGAGCACCAGTAATCCCAGTATTTGGGAGGCTGACAGGAGGATTGCAGGTTCAAGGCCAGTGTAGGGTAACTTAGCAAGAGTCTATCAAAAAATAAAAAATAAAATAGGACTGGTTCAATCCCTAGTACTACACACAAAAAAGGTGAAACTTTTGAGTTTCCATTTGAATCATTAATTTTACTTTTAAGTATAGACCCAAGAAACATGAGAACATATACTTGTGCAAAAATTTATGAACAAATATTCACAGCAACACTCTTCATGTTACACAAAAGGTAAACACAACCCAAATGTCTATCAACCACAACTAAATAAATATGACTTCATCCACACTATGGAATATTATTCAGCCACAAAAGAAATTGAAATATTGATACTGCAATATGGATTAACCTTGAAAATATAATTCTAGGCAAAAGAAACCAGTCACACACACACACACACACACACACACACACACACACACACCCCTATTGTATGATTATATTTATGTATAATTTCTACAAGGCAAATATATGTAGATGAAGTAAATTTGTGTTTGGCAAGGCCATGGAATTTTGGGAAGAAATGGGCGGTGAATACTAATGGATACAGGGTATGTTTTGAATGTGACATATATGTTCTAAATTTGATTTTCATGATGGCTAAGCAATTGTAAATATTAAAAACTATTGAATTATATAGCTTAAATATGTGAAATGTATGGTAAGAAAATTATATGTCAATATAGCTCTAACAAAAAGTGAATAACTGAACAACCAAAGCCAAAAGCAGCATGAATGAGGTACATATTGCTGGGTAAAATAATAATAACAACATAGAATACTTTGTAAAGTTCGAAAACCAGCAAAACTCAGCAACGTGCTATTAAAATATATATGTGATAAAATTGTGATAAAAATTAAATTAATAAGGTAACTGTTCAGCATGAAGTTAAGAGTACACCTACTCTGCATAAGGGAAGGGGCATAGAAAGGTCAAATGATGGAGGAATACCTAGAGAGTGGAAGGTATTGGTAATGTTCTGATTATTTGGGTATTAGAATTGCTGGCTTAATTATTATTATATTATATTTATTATATATTCTGTGTATTATAAACAGTTTTTGTAACTAATACCCACTGCATAATATTGCTAAAATTTAAAGAAAGTAAGATAACAGAACTATTCCTTTCATTTTCATTTAAATTCCAAGTCATCTTACTATTCCATACTCCTCCTACGGCTAGCCTTTGAACCCAGAATAAGATGAAAACTTTCATCCCTTCAAGCCCAATCTTTTATTTTGGTTCTTGATTCCATTGCTATAATGCAGGTTTCTTATGTTAGCAGCTGCATTTCTTCCAGTATTTTCAACTTTTCTGCCACCTCTAGTCTTTTTCATCAGTATAAAGCATAGTTGAAAGTATCCAATCTTTAAAAAAGAAAACTTAGCCATATTATCTTCTCATTTTTTTTATTTCTTCAACTTGAAATTTAGCCTTGACTTACTGTCTCTACTTTATCAGACTCGTTCAGTCGATTCTTGGTAATATGCCTTCCACCCTCCTCATTTCAATAAGTGATGTTCTAATGCTAACAAGGACTTCATTTGTGCAAACTAAATACTTGATATTGTGATAATTCTTAAATCTTCCCTCCTCCACATTCTATTCATTCAATTATTTATTAAAAAAGAAAAACAAAAAGATTTCTTAAGTGCCTACTTTGCGTCCAGTGGAATGTGGCCTTACTGTCTGGAGACTCATACTGTGCAGTGGAGAAAAGCATCTAACAGGCAAACCACCACCTGTAAGTGGTGTAAGGCAGGATGAAAACAGGTGACCCTCGTCCTAATTTATATTCCAGATTTACATCTCAAACTTGGCTGCTGATAGAAATTACCTCATGAAATCTAAAAGTTACCCATGCCTTCCTCTCACTCCCACAAAGTCTGATATAACTGGGTGTGGTGTGGACATCAAGGTTTTTTAAGAACTCCTTCAGATGATTATACTGTGCAGCCAAGGCTGAGATGCTGATAAGAGTGCTGGTTCTTCAAGAGTGGTCCTTAGAAGTGCAGTATCAGCATCACCTGGAAATTATTAGAAAGGCAAATTTTTAACTCTTCATCCCGGCCCTACTGAATAAGAAATTAGGGAGCGGGGCCCAGCAATTTGTGTTTTGCCAAGCCCAACATTAGACTTTGATCCAGCTCTAATATGAGAATCATTTACTAGGGGATTAAGGAAGGCTTTTCTGTTCCAAGGCCTCAAATTTAAGTAGGTATGGGGAGGTGTGGGTCAAAAACCTGATTCCTTTGTCTCCAAATTAAATTGTTTACCATGTGTTAAGATTCTGCATTTCTAACAAGCTGGTAACTGATGTTCATGGTACTAAGAGAAGAGTCTATCCGTAGTGGGGGTGAAGAACATTTCAGGCTTGTGAGCAGAGGATGAAAAAACTTGGAGAATTACATTGAGTCAGATAGAGAGGTATGAGACGAGGCTGGAAAAAGTAAAATCATGCAGAGCTTTCCAAGGAATGCTAACGTTTTGAAAGTCACATTAAGATAAAGGAAGTTTAGGATAAAAAAGTATACCAATGTGATTAGATTTTCATTTTAAAGAATCAGTCCAGCCACTGAATTGAGAATAAACTGGAAGGAAACCAGAAAATATAGAAGATAAATAGGAGGCTATTATGGTTGTCCAAGCAAGTGTGATTTTTTTATTATATAGTATCAAGAGATATACATGTGGATGTATTTTTGATGTCATTGAGGAAGAACCAAAATTTCCTTATGTTTTAGATAATAAGAACAAAGCAAGAGGAGACATGAATAACATATGCTTAATGAAAGAGAAGTTCACATTCCAGTTCAAATTTGGGATTCTACCTATCACACATTGGTATGTAGATACGTTTCCAAATTTGTGACAAACTATGGATAGAGTGAGCATACAAAGATAGCCAGCTTTCCCACTGAGACTCAATAATAAGAGAATAAGAAAATAATAATAAGAAGAAAATTCAACATTAGGAGATCTATTTATTTATTGATTGATTTTCCATATTAAGAGATTTAGAAGACGAAGAATAGCCAGCAAAGAAAACCAAAGAGAAGAAACTACAGAATCAGGAAGAATTCATAAAAGACTGTAGGGGTAATGAGAGGCAAGAAAAGAAAGTTTCTAGCCAAGTACTGTGTTGCAGGCCTGTAATCCCAGCTACTCGGAAAGCTGAGACAGGAGGATTGCAAGTTTGAGACCAGCCATGGCAACTTGGCAAGACCCCGTGTCAAAAATTAAAAATAAATAGAGCTGGAGAGATAGCTCAGCTGTCAAGCTAGATTCAATCCTCAGTATGGAGGAAAAAAATCTGGCCAGCATTATGAAAAGTTGTTGAGAGGTTAAAAAAAATAGCACATGGAAGTAGACATATGATTTAACAACAGAGATAATTTGTAAGAGCAAGTATAAAGGAAAAGTTGGGGCAGAAACAAGATTTTTTTGGTTCCAATTTCAGAGTGAATAAGAGGAAAGAAAATAGGGAGAATATATGTGAGTGCTGTTTCCTAAAAGTTAGTGCTTCCCAATCTTTTCTCAGATGCATCTTATTCTCTTAATTTCTTAAATGTTGAGATCCCTCTCATTTCCCCGCATTCTGCAACGTTTCCTAAATTATATGAACTATACTCTTTCCTTTAAGAAAAACTTTATCTGCAAAGCTAGTTTTTTATATTGAACTAACTTCCTTCTGGATGGCTCAAAAACATCTTGGAAGAATGTGGACAGATCAGAGGGAAACAGCTAATGGGATCAATGTTAATGTTCAGCTTCAGAGAAGCATAAAGGGGCCTGCTCAAAAAGATGCTGGGAGAAAAGAATCCAGGAGCTGTAAAAACAGAAAGCAACACTTGAAAACCTCAACACTTAAAAGGAATAGGAGGGTCATGATGGAACCAGTTAACATGTCTGACTGAGACTGCGGTGGACTGGAAGCCTCCCTACTGTCTTTACAGAAGATTTCACAGACAATGCACAATTGTAAGTGGGTAGGTAATCACCATGTACTTGTTGTTACAAATAATATGAGCAGAAGGCCAGGAGTGGTCCTGCATACTTGTAATACTAATACTTGGGAGCCAGAGACAGAAGGATCACAGGTTCAAGTCTAGCTTCAGCAACTTAGTAAGACCCCGCTTCAGAATAAAAATCTAGAGTTTAACCACTTAAAAGGAACTAGTAGAGTTACACTGAAGGGGTAAGAGTGAGAAAAGTGTAGTCTGGAGGGGAGTAACACCTGTATTGGGGGAAAAGGGATCATCCTGAGAGATAATAACACTAAGGTTGGTAAAAATAGCAAGATATATCAAAAAATGAAACAAACAAATAGCAATTCAAAGGATGCTAATTGTCATCTCAGGTAACTTTAAGAAAGATGATGCTTTTGACACAGTACAAAATTGAATAGAGATGGAGAGATTAAAATAATTGCCTTTGACGTTCAAGAGTGGAATTCTTGACACATTTTAAAGTATTTCAAATGCAGTACTTTATGTAGTAGGATCCTCCCAAAACCAGAATGTCTTGCCCTCTCCCCCACGGCTCTGAAGGTCACAAAGTTAAGGACTCACTAAATTTGTTGAAAGACTGAGAGCTATTCCTCAGCAAAGTTGAATAATAACACACAATTAAATTATTTGCAGTTTTGCAAATTTGGTCACAATTTTAGGAAGCCTTTATTAAAATTCAAAATGTGTTGCAGAATAGTAATTTACTAGTGGGCCCATATTTATAGGGAATGTAAAAATGGGCTGATTAATAATTCCATTGATCCAACAGTTAATACATGATCTATTTCTACCAAAGAGGCTACATGACTAGGATAACTTCTCAACCATTAGGAAGCTGTTAGCATCAAGCAAAATTCTATTGTCTATACAATAAATATTATTGTAATATTATAGAATAGTGTAGTTGTGTAAAAATACGTGATTTGAGAAACAAGTACCAATGAGTGCAACAAAAATGTAAAGATCAGAAAGTTTCAGCATTAGAGTTTTGTTTGTATCTAAAATGTGATACTTCTGTTAGGTGGTAAAAAGGGAGGAAAAGGCAATTTCTCTCTCTCTCTCTCTCTCTCTCTCTGACACACACACACACACACACACACACACACACACACACACACACACGGTGAATGAACAGTTAACATGAAGTTAAACATTTTTGTGGCCTTCCTTCCTGTCTCCTTCCTTCTGGCTTCCTCTCTCTACCTTCTCAAATCTATTACAAAAAATAAAATCTCTCACTGAAAACCTGTCAATCAAACACTACATTTTTCCGAGGCTATGAAAGGCTCAAATATGAATTTGTGAGCCTTTATAGTTTTCTTGTTTCATGGTTGAAATTTTCTATTTCAAACTGTAGTGTCTTATTAAATATTTTGTTCCATTAAATTAAAACAAAGAGAGCATAAAAACATTTAAAAAATTCTTAGCCTGATTCAATGACTTCAAAAATAAAGCACCAGAAAGAATTTGAAACTTCCTGACATTCCTGTTTTTGAAAATTACATTATTTATGGAGCTTTTTGGAAATATCCCAAGCAGAAAAGCTGAGAATGCTGCTTTGGCCTTGTAAAGAGTTATTTATTCTGTGCTGCCAGTGGCGGGGGGGGGGGATAAAATAGTGTGTTCTAGTATTGGAGACAGTTTCTTATGTAACCAACTATAGTACAATGTAGAATATGATCATTATGGTCCAAAAAAGCATGAGAAGATAAAAGATTGATTAATTACAACTAGGAAGATTGAGAAATGCTTTATAGAAAACTGTCTATAAATGGGGAGGAATATATGAATGTATTTCTAAAGACTAGCTATTATCCACCTAACAATGGTTTTGAATCTTTTTCTTCTTATTACATATTGTCATATACCTTGTTATGTATTGACACAATTTATCACCTTGCCAATTTCATTATATTGGATGTATTAGCTGGGTGTGGTGGCTCATGCTTGTAATCCCAGGACTTGGGAGGCTGAGACAGGAGGATCACAGGTTCGCAGCCAGCCTCAGCTACTTAGTGAGGCCCTCTGCAACTTAGTGAGATCCTGTTTCTAAATAAAAATAGGGCTGAGGTTTTAGCTCAGAGGTAGAATGCCCCTGGGTTCAATCCCCAGTACTGCATATATATTGGATGTATTAAAATACCTGTCCAAAATATTAAATATTTATATATATATATATATATATATAAAATGCCTGAGGTTACATAATTTGAAAATTAAAGTGAATAGTCTCATTTGTGGAGTTTTAAATGAATAAGTGAATACAGACATACAATGAAACTTTAAAGTTTACTTCACACACACAGCACCTTAAAAGCATAAACTTTATAGAGAATGCTTTAAAATATTTTTATCAGAAATATACCTTAGGTAATGCAATGCTTGTGTTCATGTAAAATCTGCTTTACTGTGGGATCTGTTCCATTGGACATATATCATTTAAATGCATTAATTTGAAACGGTTAGACAAATTCTAAATTTGATTGTATTATTCAACTAATCTTGGCATCATCAGTTCACAAAAGCTAAATAAACCATCAGTCAGCCCGGGGTCTGAATCTCTGAACACAGCAGCATCATCATCTTGGTGCAGGCATTGCCCTTCTAGCTGCCACATTTTCCAGGATGTAGCTAAGGTCTCTATCCTCCTGGTCTCATGAGGATGAGCTTTGCTATGAAGAGAAGTCTACATGAACTGATTTTAGACAAATGAAGGAAGAAGACAGCAGACAGAACATGTTACATGAACATAAGAAGAAATCTTTAGATGGACAAAGAAGGTGACCTAACTGAGGGAGTTGGGAGGGGAGTGGAGGGAAACACACTATAGCACATGATGTACATACACAAACCTATAAGACTCAATCACTATCTGGAGCATGAAAGGGAGGGAAGGGGGAGGGAATAGGGTGGGATTGAAGGGAGGGCTAAATGTGCAATGTGTGCATGTATGGTGTTCATACCCTGACATATATCAAAATGTATAATTACAATGCACCAATAAATGAACATAAAAAGTTAAAAAAAGAAAAAAAACATTTAAATTGAATTAGAAGGTTTCCTAAATTGTTACCACCTCCCCCATTCAATACTTCTATATACACGTGCATGCGTGCACGCGCCCCCCCCCCACACACACTCTCTTTCTCCAGGAGATTTTAGTAAAATAAAAAAAAAATCTAAGCTTGAGGAAATTTCTTTCTAAATATTTTAGGCCCAAAAGGCCAGGGTTTCTTTCACTAATGATTGATTGTATTACCAAATGTCCCAAAGAGGCTTTTCTTAATTAAAGTAACCAACATTTTCATTGCTTCAAGTTTTCCTGCTTCTTTGGTATATTTCCAAAAGAGTATTATACAAACTCTTAACCATACTTTTTATCATCTCCTCATACATAAATATAACTTTCATGACATAAGATCCCTGTCAACTGCGGGATGCTATTAGGATGTTATCTCTTCCTTGTGTTGGAGTCTCTCCCTCCTCCACAGAAACTTCTCTTGAGAAGGAACCTTTAAGTGAGTTAAATTCTATGTGTAAAGAAATGCCCAGGCTCTTCTCTGAATAAATAATGTAGATTTTTATGTCAAAAACCAAAGAATGACCTAACTGCATAATTCCACAGTGTCATTCTGGACATGTTCTTGCAATTCGTCTGTGTTATTTAGTTGAAAAAATCCCTGACGTTGATTTGGTAGTTTCATTTTGTATTTTGTGTGGCATTATACTGAGTTATACAGATCAAGAGGAGGGGGAATTGGTTGAAACCTAACATCTTTACAAATGTGTATTCTCATTTAGTAATACTGAATATTTTTCTGCCTGCTTAGATCTTTTATTTTCTTCAACAAAATGTTGTAAATTTCTTCATAGAATCAGCACACATTTATTAAGTTTATTTTCAGTTGAATTTTCTCATTGGTTCTAGCTGGTTTATATGAAAGCTGTTACTCTTGACGGACTGATTTTATACCCGGCTTATTGATTTTATACCTACATTTGCCAGAATAGGAGAGCGATTTTTAAAAATACATTTTGCCTTTCTTTTGGAGCATTTTAGGTGGGAGAGGAACTCTGCCATTATGATTCAGTGTCCTGAGTGTGTGTGTGTGTGTGTGTGTGTGTGGTGTGTGTTAGTGAGGATTAAACCCAGGACCTCACATATGCTAAGCATGTGGTCTACCACTGAGTTACCCCCCCAGCCCTATTTTTTTATTTAATATTTTTAAATTTGGGACTTGGGGGAGGAAATTAATTTGGGTATTCAGAGTCCTAGAGTTCACTGAGGACAACATAACTCATTTGTAACCTAGTAACCAGGTTTGCCACTAAATTTCATATTGCCATACCAGCTAAATAACTACTCCAATGTGTCAACCCAAGATAGGTCACTGGAAAGCTCAGTAATTTAAACATTTCAGGTCTGGAGAGGTGACAGTAATTTCTCCACAATCATTGCTGTGAGGAGAAATGGAAAGCTGTGTAATATAACACTAGATTTCCCCCTGAAAGTAAAAAGAAAAGCAGTTTTCTCTAGTATTTCTTCTTTACTTTAAATCAATTTGTCCAAAAGATTTCCTCCAACTTCATATGAAAATAACTATGTGTTTAGGAATTTCTAAATATATATTCACATATAATTGTTCTATGCCTAAGAAACATCACGTTTTTTCTTTAAGCAAAATGATTCTGATATCTAATCTTTTGTGAGAGCATACCATTTCCTTTCATAGCTTCTGGACAAAGTGGTCACATTTCGATGTATTTTCACAATGAAGACAAACATTTTCATCATTTGTGACTACGGGCATGAGTTACAAGTTCGAGATGTACCTCAGTGTGACTTTTGGAGACCAATTTGCTTTTGAAGTTACAAATATGTGGTAACTAAGATCAGATTCTTAACTTTCATCTGTTACTCTAATGGATTCTGAAGACTAGTTAGTGAAAACATAAGACTCAAACACATCGGTGTGGTGAATGTATTTGGTTCACTTGGTACAATATTATACTGCTACTCAAAATAGTGCTTGAAGAATATATAACATTATGATATATGAAAAAAATTTAAAAAGACCTGAGATTTTTATCTACTACTTGATTACAAAAGAGAACCTTAGTCTTAAAAAATTTTTAAATGAGCAAAATATATCATTAGTACTTACCTTTAGATAGTGAAACTATGAATAACCTCCTGAATTTATTTCTGTAGTGTTTTTACAAAATTGACCTGAGAACTGTATCTATTATTTATTGATTTATTTTGCGTGTGTGCACACGTGCGTGCGTGTGTGTGTGTGTGTGTGTGTGTGTGTGTATAACTAGGGCACTCCTAGCCCTATTTTATTTTTTATTTTGAAACAAGGTTTTGCTAAATTGCCAAGGAGGCTGGTCTCAAACCTGCAGTCTTCCTGTCTCAGCCTCCCAAGTACTGGGATTACAGGTGTGCGCCACTGTGTCTGGTTTTGGAAAAGTACATGTTTTAATAGGATCATCAGGAATACTACTGTGTTAAGAGTAGTAGAAAGAATATAAATATAAATCCCTTTATATTGCAATTTGAGAAAACATTCCACAAATAGCATTTGTATCAAGTCAGAGAAAATCTAGTCAAGGAGTAGATTGACAATGAAAATGGTAATTTTTCCCAAAACTTCATTTGATATTAACTAATGTCAACCTGTGACACAATTATCAATGTCACATAACAGATCATTTTTTCTCCATTCTGAAGTCAAAGTGAATACTATATACTTAGTATTATATACATCTTCTCTTCCTTTCAGATTTTATAACTTATATTAACAAATACTTCTCTTGCTATCCAATCAAGCCCAATAGAAGCCTAATGTTTTATTACCCAGGATCTCAGGCAGAAGGGCTCAGGACAGACATGAGAGAACACAATATCCCAACTTAAAGATTTATGACATATTACAATTCCTTAAACTCACTTGCACTTTCCAGCGATCCATCTTTAGAAATAATAGTTTATTGTAGGGGTTGAATTGGCATGGCTACTTTCTAAGAACAATGCAAACTGGGGCTCTCTAAAGATTGTACTGCTTATTTTCTGTATACTATAGTTTAGAAATTATTCTTTCTAATTTCTTTCCTTATTACATCCTTCCTTGGCACATGTCCAGTTGTTTCGCTTTTCTATTTTTCCCTTCTTCCTGTTTTTTTGTCATATTTTGAAAACTCTTTTTTGCATTGTTTTGGAGATTTATGTGCATGCAGTTTAGCTTTTTCCATAATAACATCTTACTGAACAGAAAATTGGCTTTATCTCTCCGTACCTCTCCATCTTCCACTAAGGCAATCCCTTGTGGTAACACCAAGATTTTTTTAGGAAGCAAAACTTTCCTAATTTAAAAACAAATAGAGATTTTTATTCAATGGTCCTGTCTCACTGAATTGCATTACCAATTTGATCAAATTATACCAGTTTTTAACCTAATGTATCTTTCAGAAGCAGTCACATAGGAGGCATCATGCAGATGTTAAGGAAAGACTCTGCCCCACTCTGAAGATTGTGACTGGGAAGACAGTTTCTAGCTATTAACTCCTAGTTCACAACAGCATTTAAAACCACAAACACTCTCCTTGATGTGGCCACAGCTGATAAATGAACAAACTATGATACCAAAATAAGGCCATTTTTGTTCCACACAGGACTCTCTAACAGGAAATGTTTCTTTCAGACCTCTCTGTTAGGCACCAGATTTTAGCAAGTCCAAAATATGGTCAGCAAGTTCCTCCTGCCTAATCCAGCTTCTCACCTACCCTACCACCACTCCCTTTAGAACAGGTATTACTCTTGAATAAAATTTTCTAGCCCTTCTAAACTTCAGTCTTTGCCTTCCCTGTTAAAGGATCCAACTTCCACATAATACAGAAAATTTCCCCTCATAACACTAATTCAAAGTGTCACAGACTGATTACATAAAATATCTATCCACTGAGTAAAAACATATCTTCTTAGATACGATATCATGTGGGATGGTATATGTGTGAGTTCTTTGTAATGACAATCTCACCGGGCTTGGTGGTGCATGCTTGTAATCCCAGTACTTGGGAGGCTGAGACCGGAGGATCCGGGTTCACAGCCAGCCTCAGCTACTTAGTGAGGCCCTCTGCAACTTAGTGAGACCCTGTTTCAAAATAAAGAATAAAAAATAGGGCTGGGGGTGTAGCCCAGAGATAGAATGCCCCTGGGTTCAATCCCCAGTACCACAAAAAATAAAAATAAAAAAATATAATGATAATCTCAAGTCATTTGTCTAGAACTGAGAAAAAATTGTAAATCTGAATAGTGTATGATACAGGCTATATGGCATAAGTCTATATGACACAATCATTTATATATATATATATATATATATATATATATATATATTTGTTATAATAAAGTGATATAGAAAATCTATGGGGCTACCCATGACCCAGATATACCATTCCTTATTATTTTTTCAAAGGAATGGACTACTACAGCAATGCATGTATACCAATGTTTGTAGCAGCACAATTTAAAATAACTAAATTATGGAACCAACCCAGGTATCCATCAACAGATGAATGGATAAAGAAAACATTGTATGTACACACAATGAAATTCTACTCAGCCATAAAGAATAACAAAATTATGTCACTTGCAGAAAAAATGGATGAAATACAGAAATTTATGCTAACACCAGCCAGTCTCAGAAAATTGAGGGTTGCATGATTTATTCTCATATGTGGAAGCTAGAGAGAAAACAGGAAACATAAGGGACTTTAAATAATGTGGGAAAAGACCAACAGTGTAGTGGAAGGAGATTGGGTGAGGACTATGGAAGAGAAAAAAGAGGATTTAGGGAGGAAACAGTTCAAATAATATTATGGAAATATATAAAGCTATTACTACCAATTTCAGTAACATGTACAAAGAGGAAGGAGGGGGAAAAGGGATGAGATAGGGAAAGAAATACACCAAGAGTTGTGTGCATATATGTTTGTATCACATTAGACCTCAGTATAATATGTAATTGCAATGCATTAATAAAAGTGTACATTTAAAAAACCTTTAAACTCCCTCCCCAAAAAACAGAACAATCCATGGTAGTAAAATTATATTATGTTTGGGGAAAAGTGGAGATTAGGGGATAGGGAGAAATTTTACATTGGAGGCGATACCTGGTGAACATTTGGAATAATGTGCTGATCAGCTGATTTGTGAATAAGAATAAAGCGTAGAGTCACAAAATATGTGCTAAGGCATACAGTCATAAAACAATATGATACTTGGAAGAATTACAAATATTTTGGATGAATAGAGAATAAAGTACATGAGTAAGTCTTACAAAGACTTTAGCCAAGAACAGAAAAGAAAGAACTTTCAGGTTATGTAAAAGATGTTGGAATTTATTCTAATACAATTGAAAGTTTGCATATAGGTGTTCTATAACCTGGAGGGAAATAAAGAGATTATATTTTCATTTTAAGAGATTTTGCTGTCAGAAATATGAAGGGAAGCTTGTGCGCCGGGTACCGGACCGCCCTCGCGCGCCCCACTCCGGCAGCCACCAGCGCCACCTCGCCGGGCCCCTTGTGCATCAGGTACCGGACCGCCCGCGCGCGCCCCACCCCGGCAGCCCCCGGCCACCTCTCCGGGCCCCTTGTGCATCAGGTACCGGACCGCCCGCGCGCGCCCCACCCCGGCAGCCCCCGGCCACCTCGCCGGGC
>PVJS01020063.1:0-33032 GCA_004027185.1 Glis glis | reverse complement strand
ACCAGTACCGAAAAAAAAAAAAAAAAAAGATAAATACCCTCCCAAAGCACTCTGGGTCTGACAATCTATACAGCAGACACTGAAATGCCTGTTGTCTGACCCAAAAGGAAGAAAACCTTCAGCCGGGCATGGTGGAGCACGCTTGTAATCCCAGTACTTGGGAGGCTGAGACAGGAGGATGGCAGGTTCGCAGCCAGTGTTATCTACTTAGGCCCTACGCAACTTAGTGAGACCTTGTTTCAAAATAAAGAATAAAAAAATAGGGCTGGGGGTGTCCGCTGTTGCCCACACAAGTAGGCACTGGAAAGTCTGATCAGTGGATGCATGGACACCACATGTCAGTCACGTGGTCTTTGCAGGACACCCCCCCGAGTGTGAAGTTAAAAGAAAAACTACCATGAAAGCAGCGTGCCGTCAACGTTCTTCACAACGGAGTCTGGAGGCCATTATGAAGCAGGACTTACACAGGACACCAGCTGCTGCCTGCAAAGTGAACTTCAGTCACCTCCACCTCTGACCATGAGCATCTGGAACCTAGAGCACCCGACACTCAAGATGCACAGGAAGAGGTCGCCGGACGCTTGCTTCACACACGTTTCCATTCTGTTCGTACATTCTCTGCTGTATCTTTCAGTCAAGTGGGCCCTGTTTCCCCTCAACATTCAATAACCCTTGTGAGTTCCCACTTTCTCCACCTTCCTGGGAACACTGACTCACAGGTAATATGAATTGCAGATTTGCGATTTCTGTTTCCTAAATCGCAATTCCTAAGACCCCAAGTAAAGGCCTTTTTTACTTCTGCAGTTTCTGAGTGTGGACTGACTGATGGCGGTGACAGCACCAGCCTTGCAGGCCGTTGCACCCACTAGAGAGAATGTACATCAATGGCCCAGCAGAGCAGTTGTCACATATTTGTGGCTCAGCAAATGATGATATCATTATTATTAGTAACCCAATGTTTTAAAAATCCCTGAGATTGAAAAAGGGATTTTTTCGTTTTCAACTGAAATCATCCAGATGTATGGCTGCAATGAGATTCCACAGGTCTCATGGCTATTTCTCTTATATTTATGCACTGCCTCAAAAACCACTCCTTTGCTGATCTTTCTTGGTAAAGACCCCTTTGCTTTCTAGGGCACACAGTACTTCTTTACATTATCATCTGATAATTGGACATCTGAGCTCCCCCAAACAACTCTCTATTTTTGGTGTTGCCAGGGATTGAACTCAAGGCCTTGCACATGCCAGACAAGCACTGAGTTACATCCCCGGCCCTTTAACAACAACAAGAAAAAAATGGGACAGGGTCTCACTAAACTGCCCAGGCTGGCCTTGAACTTGTGAGCCTCCTGCCCCAGCCTTTCAAGTAGCTAGGATTATAGGCATGACACCATAACTGGCTGACAAGTCTCTCTTAACAAAGTAGAACAATGAGCAGGGTAACCTAAAGGTGCTGAGTTTAAAACTGCTTCTCAACAGATTTCTCAGCTACTAGAACCTGCACTTTTGAAGATGGCTAACAAACCTGAGGCAGGAAGAAAGAAGGGACTCCTTGCAGAAGATGTTTGGTGATGGCGACAAAGACGGCACCTTTCCAGAGGAAGACAGGGTGAGAGAAGGGCTCTCCGTGTGCTAAAAAATAAGGATGATAAAAAGATCCCCACCAACCACTATCCTCTTCGTGTGCTTGGAAGAATCATGAAGGGAGGTGCCTCTGTGCCAGGAGGGAGGAATGGGGACAAGCTCTCAAGCAACTCTGTTCTGGGTCACTGCCACTGTCTTCCTCCCCTACGTATCCCTGCAGATGGACATGGCTTTGTTGCCCGACTCTTGAGAACTGCGCAAATGAGGTTAACGCCTTAACACATTCCCCAGGTCAGTGGGAGTACTGACCACTTCCTTGACACTCTTGAGGCTGCTGAATATTAGGGCAAATGAAGTAAGCTTAGCTTCCAATAAATCCCTGTCAGCCTGGTGACATTAAAAATTTTAAAAAGCAGGCTTCATGTAGAACTTTACATCTGCCTAAATAATAAAACACCATAGGGTAATAATTTCAATTTTGGCAGGAAAAGCTCTCAGACAGGAGAACAGCAAAGTCCAGGGAAAGAAAAAGGGAAACAACATCAGGAGATGGACTTGGGACGGGACTGAACTCTTTAAAGAGATGCCTATGCCGCGTATGGTGGCACAGGCTTGTAATCCCAGTACTTGGGTGGCTGAGACAGGAGGACTGCAGGTTCGCAGCCAGCCTCAGCAATTTAGTAAGACCCTGTTTCAAAATAAAAGAATAAAATAGGGCTGGGGATGTAACTTGGAGGTAGAATGCCCCTGGGTTCCATCCCCAGTACTACACACAAAAAAAGGGCTGGACAGAGAAAAATATCAAAAAAGTTTATGTGGCTAAAGACTTCAAGAAGCAGGGCAAGACCTCTTGCTTGTACTTCTGTTGTTTTCAAAGCTAAGGATACTCTTCAGAGACTGGAAGAAATAAAACGGCTGAGGGGGACAGCTAGGATGGAAATGACAGGCTAGCAGTAGAGGCCAGCCTGGAGGAAGGCCAAGACCCAGCGTCCCCTCTCCGTCAGGAGCAAGAGACCTGAGTCTAGGAGAGGGAGCCATGGAGGACCGTGGTTTTTCCCAGAAGGGCCACATGATGGGCTGCGCTGGGGGCAAGGGCCGTCCAGGGAGCAGAGGGGAAGCTGGCTGAGGTGGAGGTGGGCAACACATGGGTGGGTGGCTAGGTGGAGAGGGAATGTTCTAGCTGCTTCCAGAGCTCCGCTGCGGCTGGGGAGTACAAATGTAACCTTCAGCTCAGTGATCTGCTTTTCCACCAGAACATTCAACAGCCCAGGAGCAGGAATGGAGGAAATGGGATGACAGGGTCTTCACTGTGGTTGGCAGTTGGCGAGTGGTGTAACAGAGTACACAGGGAATGGGTGGTGGTGAGGATACTTCTAAAATAATTACCCTCAGGGGTTTAAAAACTTCTGTGCAGCTTTTTTTTTTTTAAGAATAAAAGTGCAAGGCCGGGCGTGGTGGCGCACGCTTGTAATCCCAGTACTTTGGGAGGCGGAGACCGGAGGATCCGGGTTCTCGGCCAGCCTCAGCTCTCTTGCTCTCTCTCTCCCTGGCTCTCTCTCTCCTTAATGAGGCCCTCTGCAACTTCGTGAGACCCGATTTCAAAATAAAGTATAAAAAATAGAGCCGGGGGCGTAGCGCGGAGGTAGAATGCCCCTGCGTTCAATCCCCGGTACCGCAAAAAAAAAAAAAAGAATAAAAGTGCACAGGGTGCCTATAGTCCCAACTACTCAGGAGGCTAAAGTGACAGGAACACTTAAGCCCAGGAGTTCGAGTCCAGCTTAGGCAATGCAGTGAGACCACATCTCAAAAATAGATAAATTATAAAAAAATAAAAGAGGCTCAACAGTGATATTCTGCCCAAAAAGACATCGCTGCCCATGAGGCTGACTGGCACATGGAGCCGACGCTCAGCAACAGACTGAGCAAGCTTGAGGCTCTTCAAAGAAGAAAGTTCACAGACAATGGCTAAACAGCAGGGATTTCTTGTAGTTTTGCTAACTCAAAGTGGGTTGGACCGTCGGGCTTTCTAAAGGACAGATAGCGAAGGCTTAACCAGGGATGTGAGCTTTCGCCCCGCACCGGGAGAGTTGTTTTCTCTCTGTCACATACAAATACACACACCTTCAAAGAGTGATTTTAAAAGTAAAGCAGTCTAAACAGTTTAAATAAAGAAGTTGCCATTTTAACAGCTTCACTAAGATTTCCAGCCATAACTACTGTCCCACCACTTGAAATCGTTTTACAGTTTTTCCTGTTTAATTCTTATTGATCAGAAATAGGCCTTTCCAGTCTTACAAGCCCATAACATCTGGTTTTGTGGCAGGTTACATTTACATATCACACATTTACATTTCTATAAAATTAAGTGACCTCTGGCACACATTGAAAACTTGGCTGCTGCCCACTGTGCTATTTTGAACCTCTCCTCAAGGTTTCCCAGGCACCAGAACTACAAAGCCTTTATCTCTACCCCCCCCCCAGTACACTGCAAACAGTTTGGGCAGAATGAGAAATTACGTTGTCAATAAGAGGCATTTTTTAATTCACCAGCCAAAGCCTCCCACCCCCTCAGGCTGGGCTGGCACAGTAGAGAAAGCAAAGGACAGAGGATTGCAAGAATTCACTGTGTCCCTTCCCACTCAGAGGACAGTCTCCCCACATGAAAAAGACCCATCTGGTTAAGCTACTGCATGCATTCAAAACATCAGCACGTGGAAATCCGTGGCATACCGCCTGCAGATGGCCTCCCATTCCTGTCCTCAAAAATGCCTATCTAATACTGCCAAATGAATTGATATTAGCAAGAAGACACAGGCATTCCTTGGCTTTCTGGAATCAAGTCACTTAGACTCTTCCAGTTATAACCTAAATTCCCTGGTTTAAAATAACTTTTATGCTGGGTGTGGTGGCACATGCCTGTAATCCTGGTACTTGGGAGGCTGAGATAGGAAGATCGCAGGTTCAAGGCCAGCCTCAGCAACTTAGTGAGGCTCTGTTTCAAAATAAAAAGCGGCTAGGGGTACAGGTCAGTGGTAGAACGCCCCCGAATTGCACCCCCAGTACCACAAAAAATAAAAGAGAAAAAAACTTTAAAGATGTTACATTTTGTCGGGCATAGTGGCACATACCTGCAATCCCACTACTTGGGAGGCTGAGATTGGAGGATCGTAGGTTCAAGGCCAGCCTTAGCAGCTTAGCAAGAACTCTCAGCAAGAGAGACCTTGCTTTGAAATAAAAAATAAAATAGGGCTGGGCATGTAGCTCAGAGGTAGAATGTCCCTGGGTTCAATCCCCCCAATCAACTAAACAAACAAAAAGCTACATTTTAATTCATTTAGGTTCAACAAACATTAATTATACTTCTTTTCGTTTAAATATAAAGCACCCTGCTGGTTGCCGTGAGGAGTTTGGGGAAGAATTCAGAGAAAAGGCAAGAGGACATCTACCACCTTAGTACAGACAGGCAGGCAGAGTGTATGAGGTATCACAAGAGAGGTTCAAACCTTGGGAAGATGGGAGAATGTTCTGGATGATATGACTCTTAAGCATACCTGTGAAGGACATATGTAACTTTAAGTGTACACACACACACACACACACACACACACACACACACACTCACTTGATGCTGCTCTTCTTCTGATAGCAGTTTAAGAATTTTTGTCCCTCAATTGAAAGACAAAAACCAGGTAAGAAAGGCTCCAATGAGTTAAAAAACACAGGTTAGGTGCACATCAGCTTGTGATTACATATGAAAATATTCCTTTTTATGATGTGCACTGAAGTATATTAGTAGTGAAGTGACACGATGCCCGAGACATACTCTAAAATATTTCAGCAATACAGAAAAAAGGTAGACATCGCTATGACATCATCAGATCTAGCTTTTCTATCACAAACATAATTGTGACAAAATCTTGATAAATATTAATCTGGATAATGGGTACATATGGGGGTTTATTCTTATGTTCTCTGTGTCTCATTAGGTTGGAAAATTTCCATTTTTTTAAAGCTAGAGAGTTGTGATAAAATTAAATTTTCTTGGGTAAATTTAATTTCACACGTAAAGACACATTTTACATGTATTTGAGTAGATGTTCAATTCAGATATTCCCTATTGGAAAAGGCATTTAAATTTGGAAAGTTTCAACACATATGAATCTCAGAGTGCTTTCAGGGGACCAGAAACATCAGCATTACTTGGTTACCTATTAGAAATCCAAGTTTCTAGCCAGGCGTGGTGGTGCACGCCTGTAATCCCAGTACCTGGGAGGCTGAGATGGGAGGATCGCAGGTTCACTGCCAGCCTCAGCAACTTAGTGAGGCTCTCCACAATCAGTGAGACCCTGTTTTAAAACAAAAATTAAAATAGGGCCGAGGGTATAGCTCAGAGGTAGAATGCCCCTGGGTTCAATCCCCAGTACCACAAAAACAAAGAACAACAACAAAAAACCAAGTTCCTAGGCCTTATCCTAGACCCACTAAATCAGAAATGACTGGGGGTGGGACCCAGAAATCTGTGTCTTAAGTCCTATAGATGAATAATCCTGATGCAAGCTTAGATTTCAGAACCACTACTTTTAACACAACTAGTCTTAGAAGATGCCTATTCTTGAAGGACACATAAAAAACCTTTGGTATTTAGGTGGCATGCCAAAACTTTTGCAGGCGCTACATTTTTGGGGACTCAAGGAATATAACTTCAGAGCCTAAAAACTTTAAAACATTTCACATGGAAGGGACAAAAATATTTCAAAACATTGCTGTCCATTATTCTCCAGTCCTGGCTAGCGCAGTTTAACAAAGAATTAACACAGTACTTTGTTTATAAAATAGTTACTGGTAATCAAGGCCCACTTGCCTAGTATGTGTGTTTTCTGTTGTGATAACCCTTCATGCAGATGGTGGGTGAGCATCTGTGACAGCATCTGCCAACCAGGAACTAAGCAGAACAGTTTGTCTTTGAGAAGTGGTTGAGCAAGTTAGTTTAGCATAACATGGGCCCAAGGTCATGGTTCTAAGCCTCCTTTAGGTTAGTACAGCCCTAACTCCAGGCCTGGCATCTGCTGCCCACTTCATACATGAGTAAGCCTGTTCACAAAGCTATAGAGTGGAAGGATTGGAAACCCATGACTATTAAAAGGACTGTGTCCAATAGTAGGTGCACAGTGTCACTTTCAACAGATCAGGTATATCTGATACCTAAAAGGAAAAAAAAAAGGCTGCCTAACAATGAACAGACCTGTCTGTTGTTCAATAGAGCATGTGTTTCATGGTTTCACGGAGTGATTCTGTGGATCGCTGCCAAAATGTTCTTCCTTATACCTAGACCAGTACTTGTCTGCTTCAGAACTACCCAGAAGGCTTGTTAGAACAGAAGGCTGGGCCCACCCCTAAAGTTTCCAATGCTGGAAGCCTGGGAGGGCATTAAGATTTTGCATATCTAATGTAGACTCAGGAAATGCTGATATTGCTAACCAGGCTTGCAGGGACCAGACCTGCAGATCCACCGGTCCAGACCTATTTCGGCACCTGAATTTTCATCTAAGCCATTCCTTTTTTTTTTTTTTTTTTGGTACTGGAGGTTGAACCCAGAGGCATTCTACCTCCAAGCTATTCCCCCAGCCCGGTTTTATTTTTTATTTTTATTTCGAAACAGGATCTCACTAAGTTGCTGAGGGACCTTGCTAAATTGCTAAGGCTACTCTTGAACCTGTGATCCTCCTGTCTTAGCCTCTCAAGTACTGGGATTACAGGCGTGTGCCACCACACCCGGAAAATCTATTCCTTTTTTCATTTTGGTACTGGGGATTGAACCCAGAGGCATTCTACCTCCAAGCTACACCCCCAGCCCTATTTTATTTTGAAACAGAGTGTAACTAGGTTGATGAGAGTCTCACTACTTGCTGAGGCTATCCTCGAATCTGCGATCCTCCTGTCTCAGCCTCCCAAGTACTGGAATTACAAGCGTGAGCCACCACACCTGGCTAACCCATTCCTTTTAATGGCGAGTTTCTCATCAGTAGAAACTTTGCCTTTCTCTTATTCTATAAAACTGAATATTGGGCCAGGAAACTCATGACACATCAAGATGGGGAGGGAGTAGGCTTGAATTTCAAACATTCTTTAAGGATGCCGAGCAATCCTCCTCAGATAAGCTCTAAAGGCTGAACAGAAAAGACTGGGGATGGAAGGACAAGGAAAGAGAAAAAGAGAGAGAAAGAGAGAGGGAGAGAAAGTGTGTATAAAGGCCAGCTTTTGCCACAAATGCAAATGGTCACCAGTACCTCTCTGCAGTCCGGCCCCACCTGCCCTCAGACACAGCCGCCTGCCTGCCCGCCTGCCCCCTCCTCCCCATTCTAGGGTGTCAGTTGTTCACCTGTATGGAAATGACAGCCACTTGTCACGCTCTACATGAGAGGCCTCACTTGCAGCAGTAACTAGCATGCCATTTCCAAAGCTGTCATTCTCTGGTGTCAGCACAACCCACTGTTCAAAGATTTGCTCTGACACGAAGCAGGCAGCGCGGTGACTGTTATTGCCGCGGACTCTTCTGTGCTCCGGTTCCGATGGCAGCTGCTCGGAGCCCAGGGTTTGTTTCACCCAATTATTTGTTTGTCACTCGGAAGCCCAGGATGTCGAGCAGGTATTGGGGAGGTATTTTTGGCCTGACGCACAGGCAGAAAGCATAATGAGGCCCTCAGGTGAAGGTCTAGTTTGTCAGTTAGGTGCTCGGATGATGTGCGGTGCAGAAGCCTGAGTAGCAATTAGGATATTTGAATAAGATAAGATACCTGGCAGGATGCTGAGAAGGCTCAGAAAGTCGGCCTTAACTTTTAAAATGCCAAAAAAACCCTTAGAGTAGGCAGTTTTCAAGTTCGTCCAGGAGCTAACATAGGAGGTGTGGGAGCCGTCTTTCCTCTCTCCAAAGGGCCCGAACCAGGCACCAGCCGGACCTGAAATGTGCTTTGGGGGTGAGGCCTTGGACAAACAGCGGTGACGGGTCATTCGGTCACACACCAGCTACTCAAGGGACGTGAGGCCAGGGTGGCACTGGAGAGCCATCCTCCATCAGTTATCCCCAAGCTGCCTATTTAAGTCAGGAGTTTCTCCTTCCCCTGGGAGTAGAAATCAAATTAACTCGATGTCTAACATCTTGGGAAGAGGCCATTATGCAGGGCAACTTGGCCCCTACGGCCAACTACAAAATACAAAACCACAAATTTTAGTTTATAATCTAATATTCCACCAAAGCACACAGCAGCCGTACCCCGGCTCCTAACCCAGGAATTTCTTTTCTGAACTTCTCACTTCCTTTCTATGGTTCTCAATCTCAGAAAATGAGGGAGACGATTCAGACAGGCAATTCTTTTAAACACACCACGGATCTACTAACGATATCATTGACCCAGCTCTCCCTTACATCCGTTCCCGATTTTAGTTTGTGTCACCTCTTGGGGAAACATCAAGACACTCCAAGTAGGAAACATCAAGACACTCTACAACCTTTCCCCGACAGACACAAGAAGACCGTGAATAAAGCTAAAATCCAATAAATAGCAAATGCAGTAATGAGAGAATGAAGTAGATCCTGTCATCACCTTCTAGCAAAAGAAAAGCAGGAAGCTTCTCAGGCAGGAAGGCCTACATGAACTTTTGAAGAATCAGGGCTCTGATGAACGGCTCGGCTCAGTGTGTGAGTGTGCTGACAGCTCAAGACGGATGGGGGGTGGGGACATTCCTTCCATTATCTAGAATGGCCCATGCAAGCTTCATTTCAATTCACAGTGGTAAAATGAGTCATCTCATAGAAACAGAAGCTGCCTGGCAGTCGCCCCTGGGGTGCTCTCAGGCAGGGACTTTCTCTGGCGTCGAACCCCTGCCCCCACTTCATCTAACCTGTGGCAATCCCCGCCCAGGAAATGGTCAAGGTGGTGACAGTCACTCCACTTGAGGAGTCAAGTACAAAGGAAGCTGCACCTAAGTACTTTTATATACAGAGGGGTTCATAAACATTTACTAAGCAGATAAAACACTTCTTTTAACACCATGCTAGACGCAGACAAGCAGAAAAGGAGGCCCCTGCACTGTTAGTCTTACTCTGGAGGTTAATACCTAACAGCTGGTATTTGACTGTAGAAACGCACTCTGCTCCTCTCCTCCCTCATCCCGAAGGCTCAATCAACCCCCTCTTATCCCTAAGATCTTTCTTACAGAGATGCAATCTCTCCTGGAGAGGAGAGAGGCTTAATCTTGTTCAGAAGTTCTCACAAGCTCAGCAATGAAGTCAAAGAGCAGGGCGTGGTGGTGCACGCTTGTAATCCCAGTACTTGGGAGGCTGAAACAGAAGGATTGCAGGTTCGAGGACAGCCTCAGCAAACACTAAAACTCTCATTAATCCAGCAAGACCCTGTTTCAAAATAAGAAAAAAAAAATAGGGCTGGAGCGTAGCTCGGAGGTAGAATGCCCCTGGGTTCAATTCCCAGTGCCACACACAAAAATAATTATTAAATAAATAAATAAAGCCGGGCGTGGTGGCATACGCTTGTAATCCCAGTACTTGGGAAGCGGAGACTGGAGGATCTGGGTTCGCGGCCAGCCTCAGGTACTTAGTGAGGCCCTCTGCAACTTCGTGAGACCGGTTTCAAAATAAAGGACAAAAAAATAGGGCCGGGGGTGTAGTAGCTCGGAGGTAAAACGCCCCTGGGTTCAATCCCCGGTACCGCCAAAAAAAGTAAAATAAAATAAAAATAAATAAAAAAAATAAGTAAATAAAAGTCAAAGGACTAATGGACACTCCTTTCAAATAAATCCAACGCACATTCACAATCTCATTCCCAGCTTTCAGGGAAAATGTGTGCCTTCTGCAGAAGTTTCAGGCTCTGAGAGAACCTAGAACATTCTAACACAAACTTTGGTGTTTAAACCTAGAGGCTTAAAGAGACCACCCTACTTTCTTAAGTTACCAATGAGAAAACCAAGTCAGGTGCTGGGGTTCTGCTGGATGTTACAAGAAGCCCAGCTCAGTCAGGAGCCTGGGTCTTCTATCCCACTGCCGCCTTGTATAGCGACCTGGCAAGAATTTAAGCATTAAAATCTAACTGAAGAGAGCTGGGTGTGGTGGTGCACGCTTGTAATCCCAGTACTTGGGAGGCTGAGACAGGAGGATTGCTGGTTCGCGGCCAGCCTCAGCTACTTAGTGAGGCCCTTTGCAACTTAGTGAGACCTTGTTTCAAAATAACGAAGTAGAATGCCCTTGGGTTCAATCCCCAGTACTACAAAAAAAAACCCCATATATTGTGTATATATATATATATATATATATATATATATACATATATATGTATGTATAAATACATACATATATATACATATATACACACACATATATATATATATAAAATGGAAGAAACATGAACAGCCAGTGCAGTGGTGAATGCCTGTATTCCCAGCAATTTGGGAGGCTGAAGCAGGAGGATTGCAAGTTCGGGGCCAGCCTGGGTAACTCAGTGAGACCCTGTCTCAAAATAAAAAATAAAAAGGGTTGGGGATGTAGCTCGGTGGCAGAGACCCTGCGTTTAATACCCAGTACCATCACAAACAAAATAAAACACCCCACAAATTAAGGCGACTCTATATGTAATCAATACGCAGATTTTTATAATGCTCCCCCAAATCTTTGCAATAGTTAAAGTTAGTTAATTTAATAATAGCACTGATATTTCGAATAGAAACTTCAAAGGGGTAGGTTTTAATCTAGTGGTGAACATAAGCTGGTAAACTCTGCAGCTCTCTTGATGGGTAGCACATTCTGCAGTCTACTGAGGGCTCATCTATTTCTGGTTGGCTGACCCTTCAGGGTTCACCTTAGATCAGCTTTTCCTCCTAAGAAAGTCTTAAGGCTATTTTTTTTAAATTAGTAACTTATTTCTTTGCCATTATACCACTTAAAAATTTCTTTTAGGGCTGGCGATATAGCTCAGTCACAGAGCGTTTGCCTAGCATGTGCGAAGGCCTGGGTTCAACCCCCAGTACTGCCAAAAAAAAAAAAAAGTAAGTTTAGTTTAGCATCTTAGAATATGTTTAGCGCAGGGCATGGTGGAACGCACCTGTAATCCCAGTACTTGGAAGGCTAAGACAGGACGATTGTAGGTTCAAGGTCAGCCTCAGCAACTTAGTGAGGCCCTCTGCAATTTAGTGAGACCCTTTTTCAAAATAAAAAATAAAGCAGGGCTGGGGGTGTAGCTCAGAGTAGAATGCCCCTGGGTTTATCTCCAGTACCACCAAAAAATAAAAATAAATAAATAAGTAAATAAATAAATAAATAAATAAATAAAAATAGGGCTGGGGGTGTAGCTCAGAGGTAAAATGCCCTTGGGTTCAATCCCCAGTCCTGCATTCCTCCCAAAAAAATGTTTTAAACTCTTACTGTTCTGGTCCTATGCTTGTGATCTGTTCGCTGTTGCATCTCCAGAGCCCTGTTACATGGTCAGTGCTCATATTTGATGAATGAATCTATTTCAATATGGCTTCCACTTTAACCCAGTTGAAGGAATAAATGGAATGACTATTGACGTCATTTACTTAACAGCTGACAATCCTGATTTTAGAAGAAAACTCCTTGACAAACCTAAGTTTTTGGATGAAGTTTATGCATAAGGAAGCCGTAAGATCAGCCCAGGAGGTCCAGCGGGAACTGGCTTTCAGGGAGAGGAGCTTTACTATGGAAAACCCTTTCCCCGGCTATAAACAGATAATGAGAAAATGATGTCATCTTGGCTAAAATTAGGTTTTAGTGTTACTCTGCTGAGAGATGTGAAAGGTGATAGATAAGAGGGGGAAAATGTTTTCCAAGTGGCTTTTAAAGGCATCCAAATATAACCGCCTCCCACATCAGTCTATTAACGGGCACACTTGAGACATTTTCCTCTTCAAAAGGACTCTTAGAAAAGCAATGATGTGCTCTCAACCTCCTCCTTTATAAGAGAAGGTTTACGAGGGTCAGAGAAGCAGACTCCAGCGCCTACAGAACACCGCTCCCTGTCAGCAGCGGCCCCACGCCCCCAGCATAGATCTGGGACTCGTGCTTATGTCACCAGTTGCTAGGGAAATGGTCCTGCTTGACAATCCTAGCTCATTACTTCTAAAATCTGGCTTAAAAGTAAAAAAAAATCAGTTCACTAATAGGCAAAGAAAGGGGCATGGAGAGAAGAAACATGCATATGGTCTCGTTAGGTGAGGGAATTGGAGAAGCCTTAAGTGGAGCCCTGCTGCAAGACAGTGACTGGACAGCTCAAGCCACACCTAATGGGAAAATGGCAGACATCTTGGGATGTTGCAAAGTCCTGATGAGAACCTCCATCATCAAGGAGAAGTTTCTACCAACCTCCAAGGAACATAAAATATCTCGGGAAGGTGTGAAGATAAGAGCCCTGGGGAGATTCTGGCTAAGGGTCTTTGTCAGTGTCTCCCCTAGTAACCACTTTCCCCAAATCCCAGTATTCACCATCCTGTTTTGTGTCCCGTTCATAAGGGCAGAGACCTTTCTTACTTCTCTGCCACATCCCGAGGGCCTAGCACAGAAAGACTGTTAGAAACACATCACTGGAGTCAGCAAGACCTAGTTTCCCCACTTTCTAGTTGTGTGGACTGGGGCAAGTTCCTTAATCTTTCTGATCCTCAGTTTCTTCACTTGAAAAAAACAAGCAAATTACATAGAAAGTGCTTAGAACAATAACTGCCGCAAAACAAGTCCTTAATAAATACTAGTTCTTCCTAGGAAACCAGTTTTCTCATCTATAGAAATGCTATTTTTAAATTATTTTCTAAATAGAAGAGTTGCTATGAAGATTAGATATAATGGAGCCAGGCATGGTGGGGCACACCTGTAATCCCAGTACTTTGGAGGTTGAGATAGGAAGATCGCAAGTTCAAGACCAGCCTTGGCAACTTAGCAAAACTCTCAGCAACTTAGTGAGACCCTGTTTCAAAATAAAGGATAAAACATAGGGCTGGGGGTGTAGCTTGGAGGTAGAATCCTCCTGGGTTCAATCCCCAGTACCGCAAAAAATAAATAAATAAATAAAAAGGGCTGGGGTGTAGCTTGGAGGTAGAATGCCTCTGGGTTCAATTCACAGTACCACACACAAAAAAAGATATAATGTATGTAAAGTGTTCAGACCACTGTATAATTAGTTCAGAATATAGTATAAAGTAAGATATGCACTTTATATATAATTATCTCATTTAATTCTCATAGTAACTATGAGATAGGTTTGATTATTCCCATTTTACAAAGGAAAACATTCTAACTCGGTACTATGACGCACACTACTTTGCCACAAAGTTTTGTGGTGCATCATGCTTTTTCACATTAGTTATGCAGAGCTACACATCTGGCCAGTTCAAGAATTATTCTCTGCTGAACCTGGAAGCCATTTCTGCATTGTAGAGCAGCTTTTCCATTAGTGCTTCAAAGCCAGCAATAAGATAAACCAGGTAAATAAGAATGCAATTAATTTCTTCCCAACTTAACTGATCTAACTTAATAGGGACTAAGCAAATGGCTGCTGGTGAAACAGATCTCTAACAGAAGAGCCCACTGATTTTATCACCAAGGCAATGCAGACTACTCCCACCTGTTTCCATAACATTACAGTAAGAAGTGACTAAGGAATGGACCAGTGGCAGATTGGATCACTTACTCAGTGTTTTCCCTTTCTTCCAAGGTCCATCCCTGTGGATCCCTCTTCTCTTGTGCTCCTCCCTGTGAGAGGAGTTTCCTTCCCGTTCCACTGATGGCTGCTTGGTCATGTGACTTGCTCTGGCCAGTGAGATGGTTAGAACGATCACATACCACATGCAAGCTAAAACTTCTAGGATCTATTTCTGCTCCTTACCCACTCCTAGAATAACTACCAAGTAGGGTGGCTCCTTCAGTCTGAGTCCAGAATAAAGATAATGAGAGAATCAGCAGATTCACAGCTGATACCTCATATGCGACCAAGCCTCTGGGCTTTGTTACTGCAGCAAAATGTACAGAAGCAGACTAACAGAGACCCTATGAATCGATGTAGGAGAGCCAAGACATTTTTCAAGAACCAGCACGTCCAGGTGTACTGCTACATACTTGTAAAGTGATTTCAATAGAAAATCCCATGGGACATGGTGGCTCTTCACCCTAAGCCCTGCCAGTGGCAGCACATTTATTTTCCAACTCTTGGATTTGGTTCATGCTGAGAAACTTGCTCAAATGGGAAATTCTGTACGTAAGACCCGCAGAGACCTGAGAGAGCACTCCACAAGGGTTTGGCTTCTTCCACTCCCCTTCACAGGCTTCATGGGTTGGTAAAAATCATTTCTAGAAAGAGAACCAGAGGCACGGCCTCTTATAACCAGCTTTCCTCTTGGAGGTAAAATGAATCTCCAAATACCAATTTAAGGGCCACTTTATGTAATCAGGCCTCAGAATGTACTTTCCCGGTAAAGCCAGGCAAGCTCAGGCAATCCACAGGAGTCAAGTTTACGTGGTGGGGGAGACAGAGGTGGGCAAAGGGGGAGCGATAGAGAATCTCTGAATTCAGGCCCAGAATCTCCCTGGTGGATTTGCGAATTGAATTCAATAGAGAGCTGTTTCTGCTTTTTAAAGCACAGACTGTGCAAGTAGGTAAAAATACTTTCATGTTAGCTCCAGGCTAAAGAAAAGACAGCTGAGCAAAAGTTCAGGCACCATGAAATTAATAAAATCACTGTTGCACTCGCTCCGCCATAGGTTCAGGAATAAACTGGTAAAAATCCAAAACGCACAGAGCAGATGACTGGAGTGGGAATCGATCATTTTCTCCACTGAAGTTTCCTGGCATTTCCTTAGACAGTATATTCACTGGGTCCATAATTCACCAAAGTTGCTTCCTGAGACCAAGCATTCTGGCCTTTCTGAGTAATTGAGACCAATTTTGTTTGTTAAATAAATTCCAGGCAAGAGTGTATTTGACTTATGCATGGGAAAGGAAAGAATTCTTATGTAAGCTGCAAAACAATAGAGTTTTATCTTATCTGAGGAACTTATTGCCGGCTTGCCTGTGTGTGTTTTACTGCCAAAATAAAATAAATTGAATCAGCTCACACATGATAACATGCTCTTTCCTAACTCATACTAATTGCTTGGCTAATTGATGTTTGTTGAACTTTCTCCATTTCATTGAGTGATTAGGTACAAAGCTAACAGTTGACATCTGTAGGCGCTTAACTGGCGTCTGTAATTACTGTTAATGTTAAATAATTGTTAGTTAATTGGAGTGGTAACTGACTGAATGGAATCCAGATTGTGAAGCAAAAAGAAACCTAGTTAAATAAACATACATTTTCAGAGAAAACAACATTTTTCGGCAGTTGTCAAAAACTAGAAATAATCCAGAGGCTGTGGGATAGCCACGGGCTGCCTCAGGCAGGAAATCCCGTTGGAGGTTGACCCCAGCACTTGAAAGTGTTAGCAGGGAGGAGGCCCTTTGTCACTCAACTGTTCTCATTAAAGGTCTTGAGGATGGATTTGAAGGGTTTTTTTAAATTACAATTGTCTACTGGAGGCGCAAGGAGCATGCTGGTTCTCATGCAAATGTACAAAAGTATGAAAAGATGACTTCTTTTCGCTGTGTTGTGAGGTTTTAAACCATTGTACACAATCACTTTTTTTGTGTGTGTGGTACTTGGGATTGAACAAACCCAAGGACATTCTACCTGAGGTATATCTCCAGCCCTGTTTTATTTTTTATTTTGAAACAGGGTCTCACTAAAAGTTGCCGAGGGTGTTCCTAAATTGCTGAGAGACTGGCCTCAAACCTTTGATCCTCCTGTCTCAGCCTCCCAAATACTGGGATTACAGGAGTGCGCCTCCACGCCCGGCCACGTTTGTATTTTTGAAGAAAGAATTAAGGATTAAGAAAGAAAAATAAACCCAATTGTCTATTGGAAGTATGTTTTACTTTCCAAGACAACCAAACACTACACCACTGGCTATTAAGAAACACTGCGTATGAATGGTTTGAAGGGAGGCTGGGGAACACTCACACTTTTTGGCCAATATTAGCAGACAGAAAAAATTCTTCGAGAGGACACAGCAATCACCCAATGAAGTAAGGAGAGGGCTTTCTAGTGGACTCAGAGTGGTGCCTGAACATTGACTGAAAGACTCTCTTACACTATAATTTGTTCCCAAGTGCTGCTCACAGAGCACTCAGAATCTGGGGAGCTGGCCTTAAAAGTGGCAGCATGGTAAAAGTTCCACCCCAAAGACATCATCAAAATCACTTCAAATACATGGAACATCTTCCACCCGCTTCACCAAAACTGCAGCGATGCGATCCGATATTTACCCAAGATCTCCCCACCACATACATCCACAAGTTGTGCAAAACACCAGGTAGCAGCTATTGAAAAAAATGTATCTGGAGAGAAACACTTATTCACAACATGGAATATTTTTAGGCTCTTACACTCTAAGAGTACAAGGCATCTGTTTCCAAGAATTCTCAAGGAATAATTCTATAGAACAGATTACGTATGTGAGAGCCCGCTGCTATAGGAAGGTCAATTTCCATAACAAAAGGATCTGATTGCTTGCTATTTCCAGTATGGGGTGGGAGGAGGAACTAACTACTCATAACTCCTTTGTCTCGCATCAAGCACCAATTACCCTTCAATACTATTTAATTCTCCACACATCAGACATCTCTATCTCATAAAGACCCAAGGAAATGCTCTGAAATAGTACAAAAGGGTCAGGAGGGAGAAAAAATAAAGAATGAGTGATACACCAATTTCCCCTTATCTAGGATTTAAGACATGACAAAACACAACTAACTCACAGAGGCTGCAACTGGCTCAGTTTACTCGTGGGCACACAGGGAACGTGCTTGACACCATGTCCTCCCTACTCTAAACCCAAGACATTACAAGGAGTTGTAAAATGGTCTCCAGATGTTCGTTCTAGATGGATTTTAAAGTCTAAACCAACTTCTTTTCTTAAGAAAACTATCCCCCAGTCAGCTGAATTAGTTCCACGCATGGAATTATTTCAGGGGAAGGCCTTTTCTCAAGAGCCAATGGTGGTCTTGGTGGTAATGTAACTCTTACCTTTTTTGTCAACAAATCAAGGAATTCTCCCATGTCTAACCCTAACTAATGAAGTGATATCATTGTCACTAAAGAATGTATTAGGCACCTAATTACTAAACCAATAATATCACGGGGTAACCTGTTTCTCACCTCATCTCCTCAGATCTCAGGCAAATTTTCAGCCAGGTCTTCTTCCTAGGATACTGATAAAACCATACTCCCAAAATACCCAAAGGACCCACTAATCTGAAAGCTCCAAGCTTTTCTGTGTCCTAATAGAAATCCTTGGTACAAATCAACCCAAGCAGCAGCCAGGTGTGTTCCGCTAGTAGGCACAGTAAGACCTTGGACAAGGTCAGAGAGCTCAAGAAACCCAAGCATTCCACCTGGTGCTCATCATGGTGACCGAGTGTCCACGGGAATCCCCCAGGGCTGGTCTGTGGGGGTGAAGTGGGGTCTTGCCCAGGGGTGGGCCGTCGCTCCCTTCTCCACACTTCAGTAGAGCAGAAATCTGAGGCCTCATTCCCTGCTGGATTTCTCCCCACCCCAGTTCCTCAGAGAGGCCATTAGCTGGTCACAGTGCTCTCCACACTGGCTCAAGGGGCTTTCCCCAGGAGGCTCCAACACTAGACACAGGTAAAGGAAAGAAGGGGTGAGAAAGTCAAGTGACCAGGTCAAGCCCACCTGGAGGCCCCCATCTTCTATCTACAGACTGCCTTGGTAGCAGGATGAATCCTGGGAAAGAGGGCTGAGGCAGGAAGGGGAGGGGAGGGGATTCAGGGCTCTGCTGGTCCCCAAGCCTAGACCATGGACCCACAACCAGGGCTGGTATCACAGAAACAGAAGGCTCCACGAAACACCTGACCACTGCTCTCCTTCCTCCCTCATGGAGCTTCTTCCCTCCTCATGTAGCTCTGCTCTGCAGCAAAGAGTTTTAGAAGAGATTTGTTATCTTGGCAGAATGATGGTGTACCACAAAGAAGTTCTCTTTTTGTGTACTTCTGTCCACACATCAAAGGGGAGAGACCACCAAGGAAGAGGCCCTGGAGTAGGTAAGAAAGGGTAATAAATACTGGCCATACTGCATTGACTAGAAATTTCCTTTTAAGCCTAACTGCTCCACAATTTTGGAGATCCTATTGCTCTTACAGCAGTTGATCCAACTAAATAGGGACAGTAAGTTAGTCAGTCTCTGTTTCTGTCTCAGTGGGAAAATTAATTTTTTCTTTGGCAGATGGCTGAGTCACAAAGACAGAAGGATTCATAAAACTCACATGAACATCCTGTAAACATTTAAACACATAAAGATTAAATAAAGCAACCATGACCTTGATTAAAGTTAAACTATTTTTTATGCCTACACCACTAATCCCTGCAATTTGGAGGCTCAACTCCACACCTCTTTGGAAATGCTCCATTCTCACTGGTCATGTTATGTGGACGTGCAAGCACGTGTTGTTTGATTACCTTGTTTTAAAGCAGGAAATAAAAGGCATCAAAAGAAAGTGACATTTCAGAACACCTAAACAGAAAGACTTTACTAGTTTCTCCATTAAATTGGATGGACTCTACAACACAGGGAAAGTTGAAAGAAAATCAATGGGTAAGGTATAGAAAACATATTTATTGTACCAACTGTTTCCACCCCTGCCCCTTCCCAATTAATTGTTGTATCCCCACCAGAGATGTTGGCCCAGGACTAGGTTTTGCTATGATTGAAATTCTGACCTAAAGAGGCTAAATGGCTTGTTCAAGCTCACAAGCAGACTGATGGGACTTGAGCCATGGCCCCTGCTGCTTCAGCCTGGAGCTTCATCTCCATACCGTGTAGCACAACATCAAAGCCACCCCCCCACACACACACACAATCAGCTTGTGAGATTAGCACTGCCCTCCCACAGTGAAATTTTATGGACCGAATCAGGCTCAGCAGCATAATCTCACCAGCAGCTTAAAGCCACGCTTCTCTAAGGCCAGAAGACTGCCAGACTCCTGAGAGGGAGAGTTGATGTGTAGCTTTAAACATCTGGAGGTGGAGGGACACAAGTGTCAGCCTCGCCGCACTCTTGTTGGACTGTTCAATAAGCTGAGGCTTTGAAGATTTTCCCAGCAGTGTTTGTTACCTGGTGTAAATTTGCCCTTTCTTGCAATGCTTTTTATTGCTCTTGGCTAAAGATACTGGGCAAAGACAGGAGACCTGACTTGCAGGCAGGCAGGATGCTTTGCAGGAGAACTTGAACTTGATGTACGGGAAGCTGACAGCTCCTTGAAGGCATTGTCAACCAGCCATCCAGTAAACACTGCCACTACCCGGAGTAAAAACAGACCCAAACCACAAGCACATAACGAGACTCTCTGCACCTGTCTTGAAGCAATTATTGACATTATCGCTGCACAATGAATCTCTTTTTGAAGTTGTTTTCCTGATATTTAGCAGTTTGAATACTAATCCCCTTAACAAAACTGCCCTGATGCTTTCCCCTCCCTGCCCCCCTTAATCTCTTTCTCTCCAGGGAAGGGGGTGTTGGGTACCAGGCAGTCTACTTTGCAGCACCTGGATCTGCACTGACTTCGCTCTTGTCATTCATGTTACCAACAAGAATTAGCATAAGGCATTAAGGGGAAACTCTGGAGGAGAAAAGAAGGGCCATTTTCATGGAAATAAGGGGCACAGGAATAATCTGCCATCAACTAAAATGCTTATTTGTGTATGGTTTCCCAAGCAAGGCTTAGAAAAAGCCTATGTTGATTTTAGTGTACACAAAGAAACCTTAATCCTTTCAAGGCAACTAAATCACCCCAGAAAAGCAGCTCAGAAGAAAGGCACCCTGTCAGGGGGATGACTATTCACAACCACATAGATGCCACAAATCACACTCTGTAAGTAAACAAAAATAAGAATGTGGGAAACGTTTGATTGGAAACTGGAAAGGGGGGAAGAGGCAGCGGGAAGGAGCAGAGGGGAGCGTTTCCTCATCAATCACTCTTCATCCGCCCTCAAGAGTCTTTGGGGGCAGCAGTGGCCCAGTGCGGGTCCCAGAGCCAGCTCTCACTCGACTGCTGATGCCAGGAAGGGGAAATACATTCCAAAGCTGTTAGTAGCAAATTAGCAAAAGAAAGACACAGTCACTTTGGCTGGAGGTCCTGAGAGGGTTGCAACACCACAGAAGCCCTGCTTTTGGCGACCTGTCCTACCTCAGTTTCCCCTGCCGTTATCCTGTTTTCTCACAGAGATAATCCACTGTAGAACAATACTCTTCCCTCATCAAAAATGACCAGTAAACAATTATGCATTTTTACACAGGAACACTGTCTGCTATGAACCTCGCATATCTCCTTTTATTGGGCTTTTAGCATTATGGATAACAAATTTATACAAACTTTCAGTCCATCAAAAAATATGATGAAATATAAAACTGGAACTCTATTATGCAATAAAAAAGATAAAATTCAATATGACAGTAATTCTGGGAGTAACAGCAATCACATAAGCACATATACCTCAAGGGAACTCTAAACATAATGGACTATTTAAAATTGCAGTTGATTCAAATTCCAAAATAATCAGGGAGCTCAAAATAACTGCACTTGGAAATGTCTTACCAACCAGCTAGCAAAAATGCTAGCCAAGGCAACTATAGAATGCTGAAATGGTCTCACATTTCACTTTATGAGGACCCAACTCTGTTTGAGTGCTACCAAGTATCCTCAATGTAACACCCAAAGAAATGATCAAAGTGCATCTTCTTCCCTTAGCAATTATCCTGCAAGCTCCTAAATCAGGTCCTATAGTGCTAAAGGACAAGATTAAATAGTTTATATAATTTATACCTTTCAAACTATACACCTTTCCAGGCCAGTGATTAGAGACTCCCCTCAATTTCATTCTTTCCAACAATAATGCCACAAATGAAAACTGCCAAGAAACCTATTGGCAGTGATTTAGGCTAAGTTCTCCCTTAATGTACTGCCGTATCATTAGCCTCTCTTACTCGAGCTCGAGGTTTGGAAGAAATTAATGGGATAGTGCATATTTAAATTCTGCCCTCTTGCTCGTTTATTAACTTTACAGAAAGCCTACAGCAGAAAAAGGGTTGGTTTATGGCTACACTACTGTGAATACTAAACACCCACTGGTTGGTATGGGGTGTAGTACGCACAGACTACAGTCCTCCCACTGCTGGGTAGTTGATCAGTAACAATCAAGTAAAGGCATTTCGAGAACTATTCTTCTCTATTACAGCTTTCTACATTAAAGTCACATAGATAGTAGTGATTTGTTAGTTGAATCAATTTCAATGAGGATGCAGTGTATTCTTTTAAAATAAACTCTCTAAATGTATCACAAAAGCATTCAGATTCTGTCTCAAAGGCACAAAATATGAACAAGAGCTTCAGAAGAAAAAGAAAAAGACCTCGTTGGTATTTTTTTTCCCTTCCTTCCTAGGCAATGACATCGAGACTAATATTGTAAAAAGCCACTACTAGGAAGAATTGAGGAGTCTTACCTTTGTTTACAATAACAGTGTTGAAGAGTTTTTCAGAGCTGGCATCTGATGCCTGAAAAACAAGAAGGGAAAAACAAGGGTTATGATTGTTATTAATATTGTCACCCCCATCATTACTATTACTTTATATCAATTTACTACATTTTCGGAAAGCCTAGCAGGGAAAGCAGCCATTTCCCCAAATCATCCAGAAGGTGGTGCTAGTTGACTGCCTGAGAGAGACCTGCAGTGCAGCTATGTGTTGGGGGAAAAAAATCTGATTTTAAAAATGTGTCCTTATTAGACATATTATCTGTGCAAAACATATTTCTATGAGATGATACACAAAGCAATTCAGCTCATTCACATAATGATTTTCCAATTCCGTTGACAGATCATTATTTTGGAAATGGTTATTTTTTTGGCATGCTATTTGCAGACATGCCTATTTTTCAATTTTCTTCCACAAATCAAAAAATGCCTATTACTTATTGCTAAGCTTTTCCTTGCTAAAATGTCAACCAGCACTCCCAGAAATTAAATTTTTAAAGAGATGCATCTGGTAGACCCTAAAAACCCGTCTCTTACAGTCACTAGGACAACCTTGGTGTTCAAACCCACACAAGCCGGCCTACCCAAAACCCAGCCACTATGCGTGCCACCAGCGGTATTTCCTTTCCATTTTCTAGAGATCATGTCTGCTAATTATTACAGTGGCTTGAGGAAAGTGATATAAGCCTGTTTAAATAGCAAGGCTAAAGCCAATTTAAATTATACACTAATGTTCTGGAAAATAAACATTAAGTCGGTTTTGTGGAAAATGCAGTGATGTTTCAGGAGCGCTGAATATTTCTAGGATTTGAAAAATTAAAAATTAAGCATTCTACTGTATAATTTGAAGCTATATCTGCATTTGGAGTTATAATGGTCAAGCTGTATTTATGTCATTGTGCTATGTAACCCTTCTGAGAAATCACTTATCCTTCACACTTTATACATGGATGCATGCTCTGACAAAGCATAGAATGTTGAATAAATATGGAAGAAAGAAATATAGAAAAGAGGGGGAGGGGGAAATCTGAAGTATAGCATATTCTGATTCTGGGGCTGATGGGGGGGACAAAGAAGACATTCTATTTAGCCTTTCAATGTTGCATTGATGAAGATAAAATATTCCTGTGCATATCTGGGGGACATGTTGTAGTTTCCAATGCAAGTGATATAAAAAGGCATATTTCTACAAAGGCGATTTTCCCTTTAATTCTAATCTTTCTTCTATAAGGGTGGTTCAGAAGATTAATGGGATAACAAATTGTATGTGCAAAATAAGTACTCAACCCCATACATTTATACACACATAGTTTAAAATAAATCCTCGATAGATTTTTCCTCCTCTTTTGCAGGAATAATAAGTACACTGAGGGCCTTCCTGGTATCCTAAACAAAACTAAAACTATATATTATAGCAGTTTTTTATAAAAATGAACCGCCAAAAAAAGTGTTGCATAGGGAAAGAGAAACAACTTACATATCAAACAGATCAGGAATATTAAGTTATAAAGCCAGAAATTACATGAATGGTGGTGTTATACTGAAACATGAAATGAGATTTCTAGGCATGTGAGTTCCCCAGCTAAAAACTTAGCAATATGAACATTTTAGCCATTATTCAATAAAAACGTGGCTTTCAGAATGGCTTAGAATTTTCTTAGAATGGCTGTTACACTCGGGGCTTAAAAAAGGAAATGGAACTGATATTTTTTAAAAGAAGAAAATAAAACCTATTCTTTAAACCATTTTGCCAAGCCCAAATAACCCGTAAAAATTTAGGAATTATCTATTACAATAAGTTTAAAGTGACCTAATAGTAAAACAAATGACTAACCCCAAATGCAAAAAGCATAGGTAGGGAAAGGAAATGGCTCCTGATTAAGTTTTTATCTCCACTAGGTGTGCGTGATCAGCACCCAGGCTGCAGGTGAGCAGACCCTTGGGTTCAGACCCACAGACCTTCTTTGGGACTCCACCTTTGTGAGGTCCACTGGCTAAGCACAGTATTCTCAAATAAGCAGCTAAGTGACCTTCCCGTCTGACCCAAACTTGATTATTATGATGCCATCCCGTAAGTTATTAAGGAAATAAGTCTGCCAGGATATTCAGAAAGGCTTAGGGGTATGCTTTCTAATAAAAGCTTTTTGAGCCCTTTAATTTACTGATATTTGCCACAAAAGCTTGGAATGCCACCTCTTGTAACTGCAAAGAAGTGGCTCAAAAAGGCCTCCGTGGGAAAACAGCCAAAAGATGTGAATGCAAACGGGACTCTGGCTACCCACACACAGATTCTGCAGCCCTCTTTCTCCCACCCAGGTGAGGTGACGACCGACGACCGTCCTACAAAGTCACAAACAAGCTTCTCAGCCAAAGTCTTAAGCAGAAACTGCGAGAATGTCCTTCGCTTTTCCTCAATGAACTTTCCTTCTCCTTACACTTTAAAGGCATTTGTACAAATCACTGGCTCCTGGCTCTTAATCGTGGGGACGTTTTCATTTTCGTTACTCGTAAAAAAAAAAAAAAAAAGTCTGCATTTCCTTCTATCACCTGGGTAATTTCCCTGGCTATTTTGTTTTTCCTTTTTAAATCAGCAGCGGCCACCAGAAGCGCGGCGAGCCGAGAGGACGGAGCCTTCCCTCTCTCCTCTCCAACACCGGGGTACTCTACGCCACCGACTAAGATTTCACTCGCCATTTCGTTTCTTTCCCCTCGCTGGGTTTTGGAGGGTACAGGCAAGAAGAAACTGAATCCAAAATTGACAGAAAAACAAAGCTCTCTTTGGGGCTTACTGTATACGGTGGTGGGACTGTCTTTTTCCTTAATACTAAAAAATTTCTAGATGCCGTAATTGGCGTTTAAAAGAAAAGTTAAATAAGTCAAAGAGATTGGAGGAGGGCTGGCGGGGAATGAGGAAAACGAATAAAAGCCTTCCGTGCACACGGGGTGGGAGTCGGCGACGCCTGCTCCGAGCCCACCTTCCTTCCCCTCGGACTCGCACCCCGGGGGCCGCCCTCCGCGCCCGCGCCCGCAGGAAGAGGGACTTTCGAACAAGAAAAGAGAAACCTCTCCGAACTTAGGCGCGAGTTCTGTACAACTACCGAGCCCGACCCGGATCTCCCGCGGCTTCCCTGGGCACCGCGAGCGGCCGGATCCCGAGCCGGCGCGGGAGCGACCCGGGCCCGCGCAGCGCCGAGGTCCGCACCCGCCGAGGCCCCGTCGGGCGGAGCCCCGCGCCCCTCCCGCGCCCCTCCCGCGCCGGCTCGGCTCGGCCCCGGCCTCCCGGGCGCGATCCCCGGCGGAGGGCCGAAAAGTACAAAGGCGGGCGGCGGGCGCGAGGGGAGGGCGCGGCGGCGGAGGAGGGCAGCGGAGGGGCTCGGGCGCGCCAGCCGCGGGAGCCCGCCCTGCCACCCCTGCCCGCCGGCACGGCCGCCGCAACAAAAGACCCCGACCCGACCGCCTCCCTCCGAGCGCGGGCGGCCAGCGGCGGGCCGCGCCCCCCGGGCTGCGTTACCTGGTCGCAAGGGGGTAAGCGGTCCTGTCAGCCCCAAGTTCATGGTTTGGGTCCTTTGCAGGGCTCCCGATGGGTGATCATCAGAGACCAGGGGGAAGCCACCAAACGAACGCAGAGAAAACGCCCGGCTCCAGCCCGGCTCCGTCCGCAAGTCTCTCCGCTCCTTCCTCGCCAAAGTCTGGAAGCGGATGCACGCGAACCAAATCCCAGCCGGAGCAGCCTGGGGGCCGGGGCCGGCGCCGCGCACACATCCAGCGGCCGAGTCCTGGCGGGCGGCGGGAGGAGCGCCGCCCTGGGCGCCCGGCCCGGCCTCCTGCGGCTCGGGCGGCGCGGCGGGGGCTGGCGAGGTGCGTCCCGGGCCGGCGGGCGGGCGGCGAGGCGGAGAGCAGCGGCCCGAGCCGCCGCCGCGGCGCGCGGAGCTAAGAGCGAGGCGGCGGCGGCGGCGACAGGACAAAGGAGACCATGTGCGGAGGGAGGGAGGAGGGAGAGGGAGGAGGAGGAGGAGGGCGCACGGCGGCTGCGGCTTCTCCCCGGGCTCCCCGACAGCCGGTCCCGCCTCTCCAGCAGCGCCGCGGGCAGACTGGTCCCGGGCCCGCCGCCTCGCTACCGCGGCGCTGGAGGGGGACGCTCCGGGGGTCTTTATTTCGTGCGGATCTCGCCGGCGCGGGAGGCGCTGCAGCGGCCGGGGCGCCGGACGGGCGGGCGGGCAGCGCGGCGCCTCCTGGCCAGAGCTGGCGGGCGGGTGGGCGAGCGCCCCGGCTGGCTGGGCTCCGGCCCGCGCTCCGCTCGCGGGCGCCTGCCTCTCCCGCCGGTGCAGCGCTCAAGTGAACTCCATCGGCGGCCGCGCCGGCGCCGCGGGCTCCCTGGCTGGACCGTGGCAGGAGGGGCGGCGGCGCGGGGCCCTCCTCCGGACTTTACTCCCCGACCGCGCGGAGCGCGCCTCTTCCAGACGCTCGCAGCTCTCGGAGCGGGACTTCGGCGCGCCGAACCCGAGCAGCCGGTGCCGCCGCCCCTCCTCCGTCCCGCCCCGTGCGCCCCGCCCCTCGCCGCCCCTCCTCTCCGCCCCGGCGCCGGGTCGGCCCCGCGGGGGCGCAGTCCCCGGCCGCGACACCGACAGCTGTTGCTCCCCCCGCGGCCCGGCCCTGGGTCCCCATGGCTGCTGTCCCCGCGGGCAGGCACGGCGGGAACTGCAAAGCTCGGCGCCCTCCGCAGCGGCCGCTGCCAAGATTGCGCGTGGCGGGGAAAGGCCACTAGGCCCGCGCCTGGGGTTGAACTGCGACTAGGCCGGTCCTTTCTGCAAAGAGCAGGTTCTCTGCGCAGTGGGGGGGGGGGCTCCATGGCAAATCCTATGTGAAAGGTCCGGCGCATAGTAGGTGCTCGATACAAAATAACTACATTGTTGAAATGGAGGGGGAGGGGACCGGAGTCTAGGTATTAGAACAAAAAGGGCGTAATGTAACCTCCATCCCACGGCGTCCGAGACTGATCAGTTTGTTGGGTTTTATGAGAAGCAGTCCAGAAACTTGGCCATTTAGAAATCCTCTCCTCACAATTCCTCAAATCATCTGACATTTGCACACCTCACATCCACAGAAGTGGAGCCTGTTGGTTCCCCGGCATCCATCAAATGCAGAGAGAATGAAGCAACGCCAATGCCAGCAGTTGTGTCATTTGTCACCAATGTGTCCCCTGGAGCCCAGTGTAGTGCCTCCCCTAGGGCGGAGGGGGCTGAAAGACCACAAGCAGGGCCTTCAGCCCTTCCACCAGAACACACCAGCTTCCCTTCAGCTCAGCCCAGCCGGTCCCTTCTGAAGAACGCTGGCTTCCTTATTCACTAGCCTAGCCACCGTGGCCCTAAGAAGGGACCAGGCCATGCATGGTGGAGAGGAGACCCGTGGAAAACATCTGGAGTTTTAATTCCACACCTGCAGCTTGGTGGGGTACCTCCTTGGTGTACAGGAAATGCAGGTTGCAAGTGGGAGGGGATTAGAGCCCAGCCTGTAAATGAGGGAAGGGGGACAATGGGGACTCTTCCAGTTTCTCAGTCCCCTCAAATTCCATTGTTACCTGGAGTGTGGCTGGGGAAGAGAGATGGAACAGGGCTTGGGAGATATGTATTCCACATGCAAATGGACCAGAGACTGCTTTAAAGGAATAGTGTCCATTCCTCACCTCTTTGAAGTTGCATATCCATCACTGTTTGATTTCACGGTACTCTTGAAAAACCTCTCAAGTAAAAAAAGAAAAAAAGAAAGGGGGGGGTCCTTGCTGTACAGCATACTGTCCCCTCTCCTTTAATAGAATTAATTTTGGAAATAAGAGGCCCTCTCTCTCCAGCCTTATCCCTTCCCAAACTGGTAGCAGTATAGTGTTATAAAAGTTTTTTTTAAGGTAGGTCATAGTGATTTTTTTTCTACCACTACCTCCAGAGAAGTCAGAAGAAAAGGCACCTCAGAAAGTGTAAATTTGGAGATGGATTTTCCAATTGCTTATGAGATGTTACAAAAACCAGCCAAGGCCCTCAAGCTAGGGGACATTCATTCTGAAGCTGTTTCTACAATACCAAGATAGCTCAAAGGCAAACATTAAATTTTCAAGAAAAGACATTAAAATGTTGTTTCTTTTGGAGCAATCAAAATAGAATGGTTTTTCTTATCTTGTTGCTCTAATAAAATTGGTATGTCAGAAGAACCTTGTCTGAGCTCCTGCCAGGCCCCTCACAGGGTAAACACACACACAAGGCGTGAGCAACTTAGCAGGCCGACTGCAACACCCTCTAGCCCTCTAGGATGCTTTATCAGTAGGCATTTAGAACTTATCATGTCATCAATGATTATCAGGGATTAGGCCTCAGATGACAGGCTGGGCCAGATCTACATGAGTCCCTATCTTGGTTATCAGTAATCAGGAGGAACCTGGAAATGCCAATAACCAAGCCTCAGCAGAATCCACAGAACACAGGCCACATTCGCCCTGGCTCGCCCTAGTGCAGTGCAGAGCGAGGCACCTGCTCCATTCCTCCGCCCCCTCCTGAGTCCTGATGAGCCCATCCTGACTGCTCTGTTCCCCTGCTCCCTGGAAGACCTGGTTGGGGTGGGGATCCACATCAGAAGCAGAGGGGGACAGGTACAGATCCACATCCCCAGCAGGGAAATGGTGCCGGATGCAGTGGCGCATGCCTGTATGCATTCCAACTACTCCAGAGGCTGAGGCAGGAAGATCACAAGTTCAAGGCCAACCTGGACAACTTGGTAAGACCCTGTCTCAAGATGAAAACTATAAAAGGCTAGGGATAAAGCTCAGTGCTAGAACAAACCTGGGTTCAATCCCCAGCAATGGGAAAAAAAAAAAGGTAGGAAAAAGAATGAAAGGAAAAAAAAATCTGGCTAATTCACATATTGCTTGATTGAATCATGGTCAGAGATCTGACTTGCAAGAATCAGAAAGACTCTTTCACATGCTAGGCAAGCACTCTCCCGCTGAGCTACACTTCCAGCCCCCTTTCATGGTGTCTTTTTTTTTTCTCTAAAAGATTTACAAACCAAAGGCTGGAAGCCATCATGTCTGTTCTAGTCAGGTGGTTTAACATACTAAACACTCATGGCTTAACATCACCTTCAGTCTCTGAACCAGCTCTAAGGAGAGCAAGTCTTAGAAAGTAGGGACCCCCCCCCTCTCTCTACCTAGCGAGGCCCTCTGCAACTTCGTGAGACCCGGTTTCAAAAATAAAGCATAAAAAAAATAGTGCGGGGGGTGTAGCGCGGAGGTAGAACGCCCCTGCGTTCAATCCCCGGTACGGCCAAAAAAAAAAAAAAAAAAAAAAGAAAGTAGGGACCCTAACAAGAAGCAGATAACAAGAATGGGGACTAAATGTTTTTTCCAGGGTTAAATTTATTATTTCAATGCATTGTTTTGTTGTTTTGGGCACTAGGAATTGAACCCAGAGGCATTCTACCTCCAAACTACACTCCAAGCCTGATTTTATTTATTTCAAAAACAGGGTCTCACTAGGTTGCTGAAAGCATTGCTAAGTTGTTGAGGCTAGCTGAGGCTAGTTTTGAACCTGCGAACCTCCTGTCTAAGCCTCCCAAGTACTGGGATTATAAGTGTGTGCCACCATGCTCGACTTCAGAGCATTTTCAATATATGACTGAAGATCTTAGCCAAGTTTTTGACTAATCAGCTAATTTTTTAAAGCTAAGTTAAGAACCAGGTGTGGTGGCGCACGCCTGTAATTCCAGTTATTGGGAGGCTGAGACTGGAGTATCACAGGTTCAAGGACAGCCTCAGCAATTTAGCCAGGCTTCCAACAACTTAGCAAGACCCTGTTTCCAAATAAAAAATAAAATAGGGCTGGGGGTGTAGCTCAGAGGTAGAATGCCCCTAGGTTGAATCCCCAGAACGCCCCCCCCCACACACACACAAAGCAATTTCCAGTTTAAAAAGGCCTACCATTTTGCCTATAACTATAAAAAAATGGTTTATCAGCTGGGTGTAGTGGCACAGTCTTATAATCCTAGTACTTGGGAGGCTGAGACAGGAAGCTCAGGTTTATGGCCAGCCTCAGCAACTTAGTGAGGTCCTCCTCAGCTCAGTGAGACCCTATTTCAAAATAAAAAATAAAATAGGCCTGGGGGTACTCCCCCCACACACAAATGGTTTCTTACTCGTGTAGAAGCAGGTTTTGTTTTTTCTTTTCTCAAGGTGGCATATTCACCACTTCAAGTTGATTTTAAATTTGACTATACAAGAACTGTGTCAGTCATCTTTATTCACACCTCAGCCACAGCAACAGCAATGTAAGTAAGAGACGTGTCTGAAGTCAGGGTCCAACACCTTATTATATATTTGTGAAGATATAATTCTAGTGTGTTACGGTGTCGTGTCTTCTTTCAGAATCTACCTGGCTTCTGGCAGACAGAATTGCTATCTTGGAATTGGTTCACACGTTGTGTGCCCAGCATAGTACTAGGAGGCCTAGCTCAATGGTTGCATGATGAGATAGAACAAATAGACAGCTGAGATTTTCCCAGCATGCTGGTGTGGCCGGGGGCACCCAACAAGTGTCTAGGTAGCTGATACAGTGAAGGGGAGGCTCAAGGCACAAGACAGCTGCCAAGGAGCCCAGGGGAACCTGCATTTTGACTCAGGTGTCTACTGCTCTTACTCATGGCAGTCGACCAGAAGTCCCAGGGTGGAAACTGGAGGCAACAGGTTGCTTGCCACCAGGAATCAATGCCTCTCTTGCCAAGGTCGTCCTGCCTCTCGCCTCTGCCAGTTCCTCATTCTGCCTTCCATATTATTCAGCCCAGGAGACTAAAACTCTTTCTGGGTGCCAGGGATTTCTCCTGAGCAGGCCAATTCCTTTTATTTTATTTTTATTTTTGGGGGGTACTAGGGATTGAACCCAGGGGTACTCTACCTCCAAGCTACATTCCAGCCCCTTTTTAGTTTTTTTTTTTTTTTATTTTGAAACAGGGTCTTGCTAAGTTGCTGAGGCTGGCCTTGAACCTGCAATCCTCCTGGCTCAGCCTCCCAAATACTGGGAGTACAGGTGTGTGCCACACCTGGCTAGGCCAATTCCTTTTAACTCTGGATCCGGATTTCCTCCTTGAGGGCTACATGCTTAGTCAATTTCAGGTGGCCCCAAATCCCTCTGCCCAAACCCCCATCTCTTCCGGAAGGGTGATTTTGAAAACAGAAGCTTCATTACTTATCACTCTGAAAGGAGACTGCCATAGCTCATATTCTCACCGCTGTAAAGCAAAAACCTCTACTATTACATGCCATGTTGCTACAATCGATCACGGGGCTGCAACAAGAGGGAAGTAAATAAACGGAACTGGGTTAGTTTATGATGCATACTATTGAGAGGCAGGGGGGAATAAATATTTTCCAAGTGTAGAAGTCAAGAAAAAGAATTTTACTTTCAAACTTCACCGTGTACTATAAACTACAAAGGGGAAAAAGTATAAAGAAAGACATAAAATATATCTTACTTAACCACCAAATCTACATTAAAATATTAACACTCAGAATCTGACAACCCCACAAAGAAGTGCAGTGAAAAATACAAATAAATTTGGTCTCTGCTCATGTCACCCAACTGACTGTGGGCATTTCATCTGTTTTATTTTCTTTACAGAAGTGCATGTGAGAAGCGCCATGAGGCCTCTCTGCTCCCCCTGGTCGTGCCTTTGTGGTTCCAACCTGTAGTTTCTTCACTACTCTATTACACCATGTAATGTTGACGGCTGTGTGTAGTCTGGGGTCTAGAGACTACATATGATAGCAAGTCCATGCTTCTCCATGGACTCCAAAGAGCCCAGGTGTGCATCCTGCCTGGGTTACCTGCTCAAGTCTCCAATACCTGGCTCCTCCCACTTTTTCCACATGGAAATGTGGGAAGAATGGGGGAGAAGGTAGTTAAAATGAAAAAATGTGTATAAAATGTCTGTATGAGCTAAAAGGATGGGTCAATGTAAAAAATGTATAAATAAGTCACTGAAGATAATAAAATGAGGAAAGAAAAACTGAAAAGGAGACACTTTAGAGGAGGCATAGCCTTAGAGTCAGCGTCTAACTCTTAAGCAGGCTCATTGGAACTTAAATTCTTGGTCCCTCACCAAGAGCTGTGTGCATGTATGTTAACACCAAACTGATACTCATTGTGATGTGAGACTACAATGCACCAATAAAAACATAAAAAAAAAATTCTTGGTCCCTGGCCTGGTGGGTAGGAGTGTGGGTTGGAAGTTAGATGGAAATGCGTTTGAATCTAGTCTCTATTAAGATAACTGGCTGATCTTGAGTAGTTAACATATCTTTGCTAAGCCTCTTTTTCCTCATCTGAAACATGGGGCTAGTAATAGAATTTACTTATTTATTTATTTATTTATTTATTTATTTTTGCGGTACCGGGGATTGAACCCAGGGGCATTCTACCTCCAGGCTACACCCCCAGCCCTATTGTTTATTCTTTATTTTGAAACAGGGTCTCACTAAGTTGCGGAGGGCCTCACTAAGTAGCTGAGGCTGGCCGCGAACCCAGATCCTCTGGTCTCAGCCTCCCAAGTAGTGGGTGGTGTGCGCCACCGCGCCCGGCTAGTAATAGAATTTAACTCTGAGTATTGTTATGAGTATTGTTGTGAGCATCCCAGTAGGATGCATAGCACAATGCCTGGCACCTAGCAGACACTCAATAAAGAATGAATCATACTTTTTATACCAGGCTGCCTGGTAAGAAGAGCCTTTCTTTTTTTTTTTTTTTTTTTTTTTGTACCGGG
>PVJS01020062.1:0-33039 GCA_004027185.1 Glis glis | reverse complement strand
GTGCGGAGGTGCAGGGATGCGGGATGCGGGGGTGCGGGGTGCGGAGATTCAGGGATGCCGGAGCCATCGCTGAGCCACAGCGACGGGGAAGCGGTGCTTCGAGCGGCCGGCGCCAAAGTTCTCCACTTTCGTTTCCCAGCGCGCCTCGGGTTTGTTTCGGTTTCCAGTTCATCTTCAGTGCGAAACTGAGAGTCGAAACTAACTTGGAGCGCGCTGGATGGGACAGAGATGCGGTCCCTCCCCTTGACTTTCCCGCCCAAGCCTTGCCTGCTCACCCTGCCTTCCGAACGCGGTTTGTGGGTTGGACACCTTGTAACTAGCTTAGAAATCCCGCGGGACATCTTTTCTCTTAAGATTTAAAGATATAGAATAGCATTTTTACCATTATTGAGATTGTAGAAACAAGAGAAAGAAATCGCCTGTAATTCCAACACCCAAAGACAATTCCTAATATATACATTATATATATATATATATATATACACACACACTATATATATATACATATATACACTATATATATATATACACTATATATATATATATATATATATATATATATAGTGTGTGTGTGTGTGTGTGTGTGTGTGTGTTGCTTAGGATGGAACCCAGGAGCATTCTGTCTTCAAGCTACCAAGCTACACCCCCAGCCCTATTTTATTTTTTATTTGGGAACAGGGTCTCACAAAGTTGCTGAGAGCCTCGCTAAATTGCCAGAGCTGGCTTGGAATCTGCAATCCTCCTGTCTCAGCCTCCCAAGTACTGGGATTACAGGCATGCACCACCATGCCGGGCAATTCCTAATATTTTGATGCATTTCCTCCGCATCTTTTTTTCTATGTATATATTTAATCTTTGTATAAAAAATAGCACACCATACACAGTTTTGCAAATGTACTACTCATATAACTCTGTAACTTGTGTTTTTAACAAATATAATAATGTCATGAATATGTTTCTCTTATGTAATTTTTAAAAATATCTTCTGAATTTCTGCATAACAGTCCAGGTTCTGAGAGTCCCACAACTTAATTATTATCCTTTTGTGGAAATCACACCATTTCCCATTAGGGGCCTTTATAAATAATACGGATTGACATTCTTGTAAGTAAATATTTAACCATATTCCTGATTACTTGTTTAGAATGATTTCAAAAGATGTGGAGAATGAAAACTTCAGTTCAGTGCCTGGGGCCTGCAAATTTAACTGACCAAAGAACAATTAACAGGGCAAAAAGCATACAATTCTAGTTATCTTTTACAGGAAGGGTAATTTACATGCATGGAAATTCACACAAATGAAACTCAAAAAGGCACAGTAGATTCAGGAGCTGGTATACTATATTTAACAAAGGAAAAGGGGTTGTAGCTTTAAGAGATGATAAATTGTGGGGAAAGAACTAGGAAATATATAGAATTACTTGGGACAACCTGGATGGAACTGGAGATCATTATGTTAATAGGCCAGGCACACAAAGGCAGGTCCCACATGAGCTCACTCAAATATAGAATATAAAAAGTCAATCCCACGTAGGTTAAAAACAGAATGGTGATTACCAGAGGCTGAGAGCAGTGGGGAGGGAGGGTGATACAGTATACATGATAGAATACCGTGTGTGTGTGTGTGTGTGTGTGTGTGTGTGTGTGTGTAAGTGAAGACAAATGTTATTTTAGTAAGGGTTGTCTTTGCAAACTCATCTTGGTGCTGACGCTCTGTCTAGATGATAAGAATCACCCTTCCTAGGACAAGGCAGGAAACACCTTCACAAAGGGAAATTAATCCCCTGCTTTTAGGTGAATGTGAGGGAACTAAGAACTCTTCCTTCATCTGTTGATTCTTTTTGTACTGGGGATTGAACCCAGGGGCATTCTACTTCTCAGCTACACTCCCAGCCCTTTTTATTTATTTTTTTTATTTTTAAACTGGGTCTCTCCAGGTTGCTGAGGGTCTTCCTAAGTTGCTGAGGTAGGTCTTGAACCTGCAATCCTCCTGTCTCAGCCTCCCAAGTAGTGGGATTATAGGTGTATGCCACCACACCCAGATCAAACCCATGAAAATTTAGACAGACACTTCAGGAAAACAGTTTAAATTGGACTGTAGGAGAATTGCAGGTTTGCCGCCAGCCTCAGCAACTTAATGAGGCCCTCTGCAATTGAGTGAGACCCTGTTTCAAAATAATATAGGGGTGGGGTGTAGCTCAGAGGTAGAATGCCCCTGGGTTCAATCCCCAGTACCACCACCAACAACAACAAAAAAATGGCTCATATGGAAATGTGATCAAGCACAGGCACATTTATGGGCTTCATAGGAACATAATTTTTCTTTTTTTATACTTTTATTGGTGCAATGTAATTATACATCATAGTGAGAATCAAAGATAGACACACTTAAGCCGGACATGGTATCCCAGTACTTGAAAAGCTGAGACAGGAGGATTGCAGGTTCATGGCCAGCCTCAGCAACTTAGAAAGGCCCTCTGCAACTTAGTGAGACCCTGTTTCAAAATAAAATAGGGCTGGGGTGTAGCTCAGAGATAGAATGCCCCTGGGTTCAATTCCCAGTACCACACACACACACACACAACCAAAGATACACAAACTTACATGCACACTCTGTATACCTGTCCCCCTTCCCCCTTCTCCTTTCCCATATATGTTAGTGACATTGGTAATGAAACCTTGTATGGATGTAGCCTTATCTGAACTGAGAAGCATATTTTTTCACTCTTCATTGCAAGAGGATCCACTATCTGCCTCTCACACCTGTGAGGCAGGCTCCCTGCTGATCTTGTCCCCAGCAAGGGACTCTGGGAAGGCAGAGGACCAGAGTGGGGAGACTCTGCCTTCTCTTCAGGTCCCTTTATTTTGCTGGCTCTGCTGTCGCCATCATAGAGAAACATTTGTTCAAGTGTCATAGTCCCTACAGTGTCCCCCCTCCACGTTGCCCACCTTTTCAACAGCTGTTAAAAGATAAGCCTAGGTACATTAACATTTTTAAAGTGTATTTGAGATTTAGTTAATTCATGAGCTGGGCAGCACAGGACCTCACGTGGTTAGGCTTCACCGAGGGGTTTGAGGGATTCAAGAGGGGAACTTTTATAAGGTGTTTGAGGAAGCCAGACAGAGAAAATGATTGGTCAAGTGGAAAGTCCCTAGTTAGAGGTTGGTTGGCACTTTCTGATTGTTTAAGTCTCTGGGTAGAAGTCAGTTGGTAGTTTTGTGGGTTTTTGTTTGTTGGTTGGTTGGTTTGGGGTGTGTGTGTGTGTGTGTGTGTGTGTGTGTGTGTGTTTGTGTGTGTGGTACTGGGGGTGGAGCCCAGAGGCCTTCTACCTCTGAGCTACACCCCCAGCCTTTTTTATTTTTTGGTTTGGAAACAGAGTCTCCCTAAGTTGCTGAAACTGTTGCTGAGGCTGTCTTTGAACCTGTGATCCTCCTGTCTCAGCCTCTTAAGTACTAGGATTACAGGTGTGCACCACCACACCCTGCTTAGTTGGTAGTTTTTGATAGGTTAAACTTAAGTTTCATTCCTAGGCTTTGACCATCACTCTGAGCTGGGTTTTTAGTTTGCTTACATAGGAATACAGGATGCTGGGGCATCTCAGCCACAAGGTGTCATAACACTCACCAGGTGTGGCAGTGCACTCTGGTAGTCCCAGTCCATTGGGAGGCTGAGACAGAAGGATCACAGGTTTGCGGCCACCCTCAGCAACTTAGTGAGACCCTGTTTCAATTTAAAAAAAATTTTTTTTTCAAAAAATGGCTGGGGGGTAGCTCAGAGGTAGAGTGTCCCTGGGTTCAATCCCCAATAGCAAAAAAACAAAAACAAACACACACATTGAACTTACTTCCTTCCAACCTGTAGCATGGACTTTAGGTTTTGATTTAAAAGACTTTCGGAGGAGACAAGGAATCTGGGTGACCCTTCTTTAAGAAGGAAAGTGCTGTCTTTTACTTCTTAAATTAATGATGGGAGGGGGTGTTTTGTTTTGTTTCTAAAGAGCCCATTCAGGCCTTGGAAACTCTGCGTGTCAACCTGGTGAGCTGTGGGAAGGAGCACTCCCTCGCTGTCTGCCACCAAGGAAGGGTCTTCGCATGGGGAGCTGGTTCTGACGGGCAGCTGGGGACTGGAGAATTTAAGGAAACAAATTTTATACCTATGTAAGTATTTTAGCTCACTCTTTCATTTGTTCAATTTTTTTTTCGGTACCGGGGATTGAACCCAGGAGCGTTCTACCTCCGCGCTACACCCCCGGCCCTATTTTTTATACTTTATTTTGAAACCGGGTCTCACGAAGTTGCGGAGGGCCTCACTAAGTAGCTGAGGCTGGCCGCGAACCCGGATCCTCCGTTCTCTACCTCCCAAGTACTGGGATTACAAACGTGCACCACCATGCCCGGCCTTCATTTGTTCAATATTTTTGAGTACCATGTACCAGGCACCAGGCAAGATACCAGGACGACACAAAGGGGACTGTGATGAACACAGTACCTAAACTCAAGGATTACAATGTCATGAGGAAAGCAGATAGGAGAAAAACATAGGGCGCCCATTATCTAGAGTCCCATGGAGGAAAAGGGCAGAGTGAAATGAGATGTGACCCTTTGATCTTTTTTCTTTCTTTCTCTTTTTTTTGGGGGGGTACTGGGGATTGAATCCAGGGGTATCCTGCCTTTGAGGTACACCCCCAGCCCTTTTTATTTTTTTGTTTTTTGAAACAGGGTCTCACTAGGTTGCTGAAGCTGGCTTTGAACCTGTGGTCCTCCTGTCTCAGCCTGCCTAGTACTGGGATTACAAGCGTGTACCACCATGCCCAGCTCCTTTGATCTTTAATTTCATCTGTTGGAATGTAACTATGGAGATACACTTTGGTCTCCCAGAATGAGTACATTGGTTTTTGGGGGGGTGGGAGGAGCAGGGGTATAGATTGAACCCAGGGCCTCATGCAAGCTAAGCAAATGCTCCACCACTGAGCTACATCCCCAGCTCCAAGATTATCTTAAAATAAAACCATTTGAACTACGAAAGATGCGGAAAGAAATCTTATCTGAGCATCGTTTATCTAAAAGAGGTCCTTCCAAAAATACAGTTGCCATTAACTATCCTATGCAGTTGTTCCCTGCAAATTCAGCTTCCATGAAGGTAGACTGCCCATTACCATTACCCTCACGAAGTCCAAAAGAAACTTCCATACGTTCCCATTGAAGCCCTAAAAAGTATATAACAATAGTAAGCATACATAAATCTTAAATCTTAAGAAATCTTAATAAATAAATCTTTTTTTGTGTGTGTGGTACGGGAGATTGAACCCAGGGGCTTTCTACCTCCGAGCTACATCCCCAGCCCTAATTTTTATACTTTATTTTGAAACTGGGTCTCACGAAGTTGCGGAGGCTGGCCGCGAACCCGGATCCTCCGGTCTCAGTCTCCCAAGTACTGGGATTACAAGTGTGTGCCACCACACCTGGCTATAAATAAATCTTAATCTTTAAGATTTATTTAAAACACTGAAGTCTTTTCTCCTGTTAATCTGTCTATTGTCGGTTAATTGGCAAGTCTCCGAACATAGGACTCAAATTGGAAGAGGAATAGTTTTCTTCCTAACACAACCTTTTGACTTACTATAAGCCACTTGGTCCTGATATTTTACCGTAAATTGGGGGGAAATATCACATTTCCTCAAAAACACCTTCCCAGGACAAGTGATATGGCAAGCAGTCAGCTCTGAACTGTGTATTCATGAATTACACACTTAGGGAATTTTCAAATGCATGTATTTAATTCTAGGAAGTTACCTTTTTTTTACCTCCATAGGTCAAGGAATTGTTACGAGACATCAATGGGGCATGAGGGAATGAGCACTGAACTTGGAACTGTTACAAGAGAAAATGTAGATCTTAAGAGACTTTATTTGCGATTCTAGAATTGGGTGGCAGTTTGGACCCAAAGTGGTTCAGAATGCTCCACCCCACCACAGGGACAGGTTATATATATATAGTCAGAGAAAAGGAAATGACATACAGAAACTGAAAGTGGGGTAGAGATGGCCTGATTGGTTACAGCTATGTGGGTTATCTGAACATAGTTTGAACAGTTAGCTACTTGTGATTGACACTAGGCTACTTATTACAAAAGGAGGTTATGGTATATTTACCCAGCAAGTTAGGTTACAGTCTTAAATTCAAAATGTGGACAGGCAGCTTTAGACCAAAGTTTAAATGAAAAGCCCAAGGTTTGAGTCTGCTTCTTTAACTTCATACCTATTTGACCTCTAAGTTCCAATGGGTTCAAACATATGAAATTGCTGATGGTTATCTTTGTGTGTATGTGTGTGTGTGTGTGTGTGTGTGTGTGTATGTGTGGTGCTGGAGATGGAACCCAGGGGCATTCTACCTCTGAGCTACACCCCCAGCCCTATTTTATTTTTTATTTTGAAACAGGGTCCCACTAAGTTGCGGAGGCCCTCACTAAGTTTTTGAGGCTGGCTTGGAACCTGCAATCCTCTTGTCTCAGCCTCCCAAGTACTGGGATTACAGGCATGCACCACCATGCTCAGCTCTGATAGTTATTTTTTTGATCCACAAAAATTTTGTATTATTCAATCCAGTAGTTTCTTTAGCTCATGGGGCTTAAATTAGGTGATGAAGATACTGGTAATCTATAAATTCTAAAGTCTATGCTTTATGTATTTGAAGGAATTTATTTTTCCTAGGCTAATAAGTAAAGAATAAAAATTATTACATTATATATAGTGTCTTAAGGTCTCATAAAAATCACTTTTGTTTATACACTGTTTTGGATTCTGTTCTATACTTTTTTGTACATGTTGATGTCATGTTAAAGATAGTTTGACATGATTTTATTTCTGCCCAGTGTTCTGAACGTCACAATGAAGAAATTCAGTGATGTGCAGGTAAACAGCAGGAATATCTATGGCTCTTTTAGAGTTGACGCCTTGTCATCTAGTGACATGAATGACATGAATGGGTGAACGAGATCCCCATACTGGCCCTATATACTATCGAGCAAAACCAAAGCAAGAGAGCAGGCCTGGCAGAGTCAGTGGGAGAAGAAGGCCCTGTGGACCTTGACTGTGGTCTGGCATGGATGGTGAAAAGACATGAGGGGTGTAGAGAAAATGGGAGAACCCCAGCACTCCCCTGTCCCCAGGATGGGACAGACTAAGGTCTGCAGGCTGCTGGTGAAATCACTCCTCTAGGATTAAAAAAAAAGAAAAAGTAAAAATATTTGAGGACTTTTGAATAAAGGTACTGCAGAAATACAAGAGAATGAAATTGTTTTCTTCTACCAGATGTATCACCCAGGATACTTTTAAAGATCTGTAGTTTATCTGGCAACTCCCCCGAATAAGGATTAATCAATTTCGTATCATTTTTATTGTAGGAAAATAAAAGCTCTGACTGGTATAAAAATAATACAAGTTTCCTGTGGACACTATCACTCCCTGGCATTATCAGCAGGTAAAAAACACTTTTTGAACCTCTTGTTAGGAAGTTTTTTGAATATGAATGATAATTCATGGATTTTTAATGAATCCATGATTTATGATTCAATCCAGGGGTTTCTTTATTTCACAGAGCTTAAATTGATGATGAAGATATGGGTGATCTGTAAATTCTAAAGCCTATACTCTATGTGTTTGAAGGAATTTATTTTTCTTCTAGGACAGTGAGTAAAAAAGAAAAAAATCACTACCTTATATAATACCGTAAAGTTCAATAAAAATCACTTTTGCCTTATTTATATACTGTTTTGAATTCTGTACTGTCCTTTTGTGCATGCTGATGTTCAGAGTTCATTTTTAATGCATTTAAGAAGTTTTTAACTCTTTAGGTTTCATTGCACTGTTGTTGTTCTTCTTCTTCTTTTAAATTTATTTGCTCTTATTATGCCCTAAATAGCGCCTAATGCATATCTTGCCATAACAGGCCATCCCCACTTGTATGACTTGACTGGCCAGTTCCCTTAGAACTTAGCTTTATTTCCAACCGTTTGCTCTTTATGCTGAATGGCTTGTCCACACTGGTACACCAAGACAAAGGGTGATTTGTCTTTTTTATTTAGATCAAAGAAAGAAAAGTCAAGATGTCACTATCACCACCCCACATTTTTCCTTCTAACTTCTCCCATATCTGGTCCATCTTCAATCCAAATTTCTCAATGGCGAATGTTGGGGAGGAAAATCTTTTCTTCTACCCTCTTAAGTTTAGTGTCTGGGGGCCTTTGGATGAAATGAATAGAAGACAGATTAACAGAGAAAAAGCACCCAATTTTTATTAATATTTTTGTGCACAGGAATTCACAGAAAAGAAGTCAAACTAAAAGAAGGGGTTAGACTCAGGGACTTATATACCACTTTCACAAAGGACAGGAGCCGGGCGTGGTGGCGCATGTTTGTAATCCCAGTACTTGGGAGGCTGAAACCGGAGGATCCGGGTTCGCAGCCAGCCTCAGCTACTTAGTGAGGCCCTCCGCAACTTAGTGAGATCCTGTTTCAAAATAAAGAATACAAATAGGGCTGGGGGTATAGCTCGGAGGTAGAATGCCCCTGGGTTCAATCCCCAGTACCGCAAAAAAAAAAAAAAAAAAAAGGAAAGGAAAGGGAGTTTGAGCTTCAAGGGAAAATAAATTGTGGGGCAGTGACTACAAAACATATGTGGCAACTAATGAGAGATAAGGGTTATTTTAGTAAGATTTGTTTATACAGACTCATCTTAGCACCGACTCTCCACTTCCAGGGATGAGTTGCTCTCCTTTCCCTGGTATGGGAGAGACAGAAACCTTCACAAAAAGAACTCTATGCCCTGCTCTTAGGCAGATAAGGGGAAGGGAGTGAACTCTTCCTGTAGCTACTGATTCTCAATTGCCTTCAGCTCAAATAATTCTTGTGCCAAAGTGGCATATTTGGGGTGGTCAGTCCAGATCTCCTTCAAGGGACGTGTACCATTTGCATGTTCCCCAGGTGACATCTTTCCCATTGTTACGATTGTGCCACAAGGGCTATGGGCAGCCAGCATTTACTGGTAGCCTTCTATGTGCTGGCTGCTATGTTAAATGCTTTCCATGTGTTATCTCTTGTAATTACATAACAAACACACAAGCTAGGTGTTATTCGTATCCTCATTTAGAAAATGAGGAAATTTGGGCTCAGAGACTTTTAATGATCTGACCAAAGTTACACACTAAGAAATAGAAGAAGTGGTATCTAACCTATGTTTATTTACATCCCCAAAACCACTGCATCACATAAGACTATGAAACTAAGGCATATCCCGTGGCGAGTATCTGATTTCTTCCACCTACGATTTCTAGCTATCTGGTCTTGGGCAAGTTATTTTACTTTGCTGATTCTCACTTTTCTCATCTGTGGGATTATTGATGCCTGACTTACTGATTGTTTAGAAGATCTAGTGAGAGAAGGTATACAGTATATGTTGTACAATACATAGCATCTAGAAGGAAAACAATGTGCTTTTCCTGGATTATTGAAATGGCAATGAGTTACTTCCTTGGGGTACTGACTTGTCTTTACATTGCTCTGGACTGTAGAGGCTGTGTAGAGCCTAAGGCATTCCATGCATTTGCTTTGGGGAACTGTAAGTCCTAATAGACCTCCATGAGAGTTTGACACTTTGCAGTGTGCCTTCAAAGATTCTTTTCAGAGGTAGAAACAACTTCAGAAGAGTTAAAAATAGCCGAGCGTGGTGGCGCAGGCTTGTAATCCCAGTACTTTGGGAGGCGGAGACCGGAGGATCGGAGTTCGCGGCCAGCTTCAGCGTGCATGCGCGGGCGCGGGCGCGCGATTTATCTCTCTCCTCTCTCCTCTCTTCTCTCTCTCTCTCTCTCTCTCTCTCTCTCTCTCTCCCTGTCTCTCTCTCCCTGTCTCTCTCTCTCTCTCTCTCTCTCTCTCTCTACCTAGTGAGGCCCTCTGCAACTTCGTGAGACCCGGTTTCAAAAATAAAGCATAAAAAAATAGGGCCAGGGGCGTAGCGCGGAGGTAGAACGCCCCTGCGTTCAATCCCCGGTACCGCAAAAAAAAAAAGAAGAGTTAAAAATAAAAGATATAATAAGTTATCAAAATATTTGAAATGTGTTAGCATTTCTTTAGGTATGTAATTAAGCATTAGAAGAGCTTATTTTTGACCTCATGTATATCATCCATCTCTGGTCAAATTCAACATAACATGTTGGTGTCTTCTTCGTCCCCTCCCCAGTCTTTCCACAAGGTATCTATTGAGTGCCTATGATTTCCAAGCAAAGAGGATGGCAGTGAACAAACCGAAGACCCTGCTTTCATGGGGCTTGTATTCCAGGGGAAGCAGGGGAAATAAGCCAATAAATACACAGAAACATAATTATCCAATAAAATAGGGAGACAGGTTGTGAAGAAAAGTAAAGTGAAGCAGGGTAAGAGACCCAAGAGTGAATACCTGGGTGGAGGGAAAAAGTCTTTCTATTTTATAAAAAGTCAGAGAAGATGCCTCTTAGGAGGTGACATAAGCCGAGACCAAAAGGAAGAGGGGAGGGAGACGTGATGCTAACCGTGGAAGAGTGATCCAGACACACAGGCCATGAGGTCGGAGCATGCTCTGCCGTGTGCTCAAGGAATAACTAAGTGTCTGGGGAGGAGTGAGAAGGCAGAGATGAGGTCCAAGAAGTGGCGGTAGAGAGTGCCGATGATGTGGGGCTTGTGAGCCTGGTTTAAGAGTTGGCTCTTTATTGAGCGAGATAACAAATTTCAGGAGGGTCGACTAGATTTGTATTGTTACTTTTTGTGGTGCTGGGGATTGAACCCATGGCCTTGTGCATGCTGGACAACTGCCCTACCATTGAGCTACTCTCCCAACCCTGGACTTTTATTTTTAAAAGATCACTCTGGCTGCTCCATGCAGAAGATTGCTGGGGGCAAAGGGGAATCCAGGAGACCAGCCTAAGATTATTGTAGTCTTCAGGACAGAAATGATGGTGACTTGGCTAAAGTGGTGACAATGGAGAGATGATAAATGGTTGGATTCTGAATAGAGTCTGAGGATAGAAGTTGAGGATTTGCTGGGTTGAAAAGTGTGGAAGAGAGGAGTTAATCATGACCCCAAAATTCGAGTCCTGAGCAGCTGAAAGAATACAGATGCTTTTAACTGTAGGGGAGAAGAGTGGACATTGAAGGGACTCTTGAAAGTGACCTTGACCACCTCTCTTGCCTTTTGTCAGAATACTTGAATCCTATTTCTTAGCCAGGAATGGTGGAGCATGCTTGTAATCCCAGTACTTGGGAGGCTGAGACCAGAGGATCCGGGTTCGTGGCCAGCCTCAGCTACTTAGTGAGGCCCTCTGCAACTTCGTGAGACCCTGTTTCAAAATAAAGAACAAAAAAGTAGGGCTGGGGGTATAGCTCAGAGGTAGAATTCCCCTGGGTTCAATCCCCCATACCGCCAAAAAAAAAAAAAAAAGATTTGTAGAACTGGTGTGGTGGCGCACGCCTATAATCCCAGTACATAGGAGGCTGCGACAGGAGGATCACAGGTTTGAGGACAGCCTCAGCAATTGAGTGAGGCCCTCCGCAACTTAGACTCTGTTTCAACATAAACATCTTTTTAAAGTGCTGGGGGTATAACTCGGAGGTAAAATGGTCCTAGGTTCAATTCCCACAAAAAATAAAATTTTAAAAAATAAAGAAAAAAGAAAAACATCATGGCGGAAAAGCATGATGGAGGAAAGCTGCTCAGCTCATGGCAGTGGGAAACGGAGACAGAGATGGGAAACGGCTAGGGACAGAATCCTCAAGGCCACGTCCCCACTGACCCACCTCCTCCAGCCAGGTCCCACCTCTGAATCTTGCTGTTTTGGGGGTCTGCTTTCAACACATAAGCTTTTGGGGGACATTCCAATTCTAAACCACAGCACCGCGTGATCTCACTTGCACTTTCACGTGGGATCTAAGAAAGCTGAATTCATAGAAACACAGAGTGGAATGGTGGTTGCCAAGGGTTCGGGAAGGGAGCAATGGGGAATGTTGGTCAAAGGGTACAAACTTTCAATTATAGAAGATGAATGAGTTCTGAAGACCTAATGTATAGCAATGTGACTGTAGTTAATAATACTGAATCATATACTTGAAATTTGCTGAGACTAGATTTTTCTCCACTCCCCAGTCCAGAGAATAGATGTTAGGGATTCTCATCACACACAAAAAAGGAACGATGTGAAGTAATTAATATGTTAATTACGTTATTGTGGCATTCTTTTCACTATCTATGTATGTTTACTAAAACATCAGGCTGAGCTGGGCGTGGTGGCGCATGCTTGTAATCCCAATACTTGGGAGGCTGAGACAGGAAGATCGCAGGTTCTCGGTCAGCCTCAGCTACTTAGTGAGGCCCTCTGCAACCTCGTGAGACCCTGTTTCAAAATAAAGAATAAAAAATAGGGCTGGGGGTGTGTCTCAGAGGTAGAATGCCCCTGGGTTCAGTCCCAAGTACCGCAAAAAAAAAACCTATCATGCCAAATACCTTAAGTACATTTCATTTTAATTTGTCAATTATAACTCAACAAAGCTGAAAAAAGAATTTGTAGAATTAAAGTAATATTTTCTACTTGAGTTTGGTATTACAGTGTGCATGCATTTCTGAATTTCTTTTCTTTATTTTTGTAGATAGCCAAGTGTTTTCATGGGGAAAGAACAGCCAAGGTCAGCTGGGCCTGGGAAAGGAGCTCCCATCCCAAGCTACCCCACAGCGGGTGAGGTCCCTGGACAGCATCCCCATGGCACAGGTGGCTGCAGGAGGGGCGCACAGCTTTGCCCTGTCCATCTGTGGGACTTCCTTTGGCTGGGGAAACAACAATTCCGGGCAGTTGGCCCTCACCGGGAATAAAGTCCCAGGTGAGCAGACAGTCTCCTCTTCTTGCCGTAAATTGTTCTTTCTTTCCAGCTAGAAGACCAGCCCAGCACAGGGCAGTCTCAAAGATGAAAACAGTGGTTCCCAAACTCTGTGACACATTAAAATTCCCTGGGGAGCTATATTAGTTTCCTATTGCTGCTGAAACTACCACAAACCTAGTGCCTTAAAACAACACAAATTTATTCCTGATTTTTTTTTCCTTTCTGGTGCTGGGGGTCAAATTCAGTGCCTTACACATGCCAGGCAAGTGCTTTACTACTGAGCTGCATCCCCAGCCCGCATATGTATAGTTATTATCTTACAGTTTTAGAGGTCAGAAGTCTGACTGGGTCTCATTGGGCTAGAGTCAAGGTGTTCAAGATGCAGGGAAGAGGGGCTGCTGCCCTCCCTTCTGGAGGCACTATAGCAGGAGAACCCACTTTCTTACTTTTTCCATTTTCTAGAGGCCACCTGCATTAACTCAGCCTCTTTCCTCTCCCAAGCTAGCAATGGCTGATGAAGCTTTTCTTAAATCCCATTACTCTGAGATTGACTCCACTGCCTCCTTCTTCCTCAAAGAACCCAGCTGGGTGCAGTGGTACACTGCCTGTAATCCCAGTACTTGGGTGGCTGAGACAGGAGGATCGCAGGTTTCAGGACAGCCTCAGCAATGTAGTGAAGACTCTCAGCAACCTAGCAAGACCCTATTTCAAAATAAAAAATAAAATAGAGCTGGGGGTATAACTCAGAGGTAGAATGCCCCTGGATTTATTCCCTAGCACCACAAAATAAAATAAAATAAAATAAAATAAAATAAAATAAAATAAAATAAAATAAAATAATAAAATAAAAGGGCTGGGGTGTCTCTTGGAGGCAGAATACCCCTGGGTTGGATCCCCAGTACCAAAAACAAAAGAAAGAATTAGCATTGCTAATCAGTTGACCTCAAACAAGGAGATTAGCCTGGATTATCCCAGTGGGCCCAGTGCAATCACAAGGGATTGAATCCAGAGGCATTCTACCTCTTTTTATTTTTTGTTTTTGGAAACAGGGTTCCACTAGGTTGCTGAGTCTCACTACATTGCTGAGGCTATCCTCAAACCTGAGATCCTCCTGTCTCAGCCTCCCAAGTACTGGGATTACATGCATTTACCATCATATCCAGCTCAGCAATGTTCATTCTATCTGCTTCCTTAACTTTCCTTTGACATGAAACCTAACATATTCTTGGCTCTGGGATTAGACAGTGGGAGACCATTATTCTTTGGGAGGCTATTATTCTCTCCATCATAGGATTCTCCTTAAAAATCTTGATGCCAGCCTGGTGAGGTGGCACACTTGGGCAGCTGAGAAAGGAAGAGTGCAGGTCCAAGACCAGCCTCAGCAATGTAGTGGGACCCTGTTTCAAAACAAAAAAATAAAAAGGGGTAGGGAGCTTGGAGGTAGAATGCCTCTGGGTTCAATCCCCAAAACCACACACACACACACACACACACACACACACACACACACACACACACCTAGATGCCCAGGTTGAACCCCATACCAATTAAATCAGAATGTCTGGGGAAAGCCAGGCTTCTGTCATTATTAACTATCCCCCAGGTGATGTTCCAATGTGCAGCAAAGTTTGAAAATCACTGAATTAGAAGACTACTAGTTTAGAAGAAATGACCAGTTCTTCTAAACAAAACTCCTCTAAGCAATCAGTTCCTATAAAAACAAAATGCAAGAAGTCTTCTCCAAGAACCCCGTCTGTCCTCCCTGTCCAATTCTTTGCATTTGACTAATGTGTAGCACCAATTATGTGCCTGTACTGTGCCGAGAACTTACATCTCATTTTATTTAACACTGTCAACATGAGGTAGGTTCTCTTATTACCTCAATGTTTGCAGAGTGCCTACAATGTGATGGAAATGAATGCAACATAATGGCAATATTATTAGAAGTGAGAGTCTTACAGCTTAGCTTTCTGGATCAATAGCCCCAGGCTTTCCATAAAGTTAAACAACTTCCAGAAATAAAGCTGGAAGGACAGGTGTTTTGTTGTCGTTGATGTTTTTCACCAAAGCAGAGTTTTCTCTCTGTTTTGTACTTCTGGTTGTGCACATTTTAAAATTATCTTAATAAATTATAAGATGATAAAACACAAAAGGTATACAATATAAAAACTCATGAAATTCTGAGTCTGTTTCTCATACTCTAGAAATTCTGCTTTCTTTCAACAGTGGAAAGCTACAAGCCTCGATCAATTGGTGCCCTGAAGGATCTTGGTGTAATTTACATCAGCTGTGGTTATGAGCACACTGCGGTCCTCACTCAGGTAATCCAAAATGTGTTGCTACTTTTTAAAATCCTAGAGGAATGTTAACAAGGAAGATGTGCTAATTGTTATTGAAAGCAAGGTATTGAGGCCATTTGGGCTACTACTAACTACTCTCAGACTGGGCAGCTTATAAACAACAGAAATTAATTTCTCATAGTTCTGGAAGCTGGGGAGCCTGAGATCAACGTGCTGCCAAATTCATGTCTAATGAAGGTCAACTTTTTGGCTCACAGTCGATCAGATTTTTTCTGTGGCCTCACATAGTGGAAGAGACAAGGACTCTCTCCTTGAGTCCTCTTTTATAAGGTGACTAATCTCATTTGTGACAAATGAGACCTCATGACCTTTCAACCAAAAGTCCCATCTCCTAATACTGTCACACTGGGGGTTAGGATTTTAGCATATAAATTTTAAGGAGATGTAAATGTTCAGACTATATAGCATAAGATGTATATCAATAACTAGACATATCTATTCAGTGGGCAAATATCTCAAGAGGAGAAGTGAATCAAATATAAATTGTGAGGTTTTTTTGTGTGTGTGTGGTACTGGGGATTGAACCCAGGGGCATTGCACCTCTGGGCTATACCGCCAGCCTTATTTTTTACTCTTTATTTTGAAACAGGGTCTCACTAAGTTGCGGGGGGCCTCACTGGCCGCGAACCTGTGATCCTCCTGTGTTAGCCTCCCAAGTACTGGGATAACAAGCATGCGCCACCATGCCGGGCTTAAATTGTGAGATTTTTAAGATCTCATAATAAAAGCTAATTTCAACCTTAGGAAATATGTTCAGGTACTTACTAAATTATATTAATGTAAGAGCTAACTATTTTAGCAACTATTCATATATGATGTAGTTCTGCAGATAAAAATTATTATTTTTTTTTGCGGTACCGGGGATTGAACGCAGGGGTGTTCTACCTCCACGCTACACCCCCGGCCCTATTTTTTATACTTTATTTTGAGACCGGGTCTCACGAAGTTGGGGAGGGCCTCACTAAGTAGAGAGAGAGAGAGAGAGAGAGAGCGAGCTAAGGCTGGCCCCGAACCCGGATCCTAAAGTCTCCGCTTCCCAAAGTACTGGGATTACAAGCGTGCGCCACCACACCCGGCTTAGTTTTCAATAGCCCACTTCACAGACTAGAACATACTTTGTTCCATTTCTTGCTCAGCACAATTATGTCTCAGTTTCATGAATATTTTCCTCTACTTTTTATTCTGATCATAATATACTTCAGTGGAATGGATTTTTTCCAGAGCCATAAGGAATAGACTTGAAAACTATTCATATAATTGAATTTTTTTGAAAACTGCATGATGTTCCAAAGGATATTTATTTATTTTACACACATGCACACACATGCACACACATTTATATATGTATATATATATATTTTTTTGTTTCAGTGCTGGGGATCGAACTCAGGGCCTCTCACATGCTAGGCAAGTGCTCTAACACTGAGCTACATTTCCAGCCCACCAAATTATTTTTATTGTTTGTTTTAAAACCATGTCTTAAATGAGGAAACCCTCAATTCTTTGAATTATATTATTCTTAGTTTACAGGAGAAAGCTAGAGTTGTTTTTAATCATAAAATCATCTTTGAAAAAGAGAATGTTTTCAGGAAAATGTTCAAATAAATGAAGTAACTCTACACTTAAATGCTGGTGTTACTCTTGAATCAGTTAATTTGTCCATCCATTCATTCAGTCAACACTCATTTGTTGCTTTGCCTGTCAGCTTTCCATTGCTTTGACAAAATACCTGAAAAAGTCCATTTTTAAAGAGAAAAGGTTTATTTTGGCTTACAGTTTCCGAGGTTTTAGTTCATGGCCACTCGGCTCCGCTGTTTCTAGGTCTGTGGTGAGGCGGAACATCGTGTTGGGGAACATACGGTAGAGGAAAGCTGCTCAGCTCGTGACAGCGGGGAAGCAAAGAGAGAGCAAGGCAGGGCCGGACACTCTCCCAGTAACCTGTTTCTTTAACTAGGCTTACCACCTTCTCAGAAAAATTACTCAGCGCCCCCCTGGGTGATTCCACCACCCCCTCATTTTTATTCAATGCCCCCCAATTGTACCCAAGGCTACTAGCACTGCCCCCCCCCACATATCAGTATGGCATCCTCCCCGCCCCCAGCAGTATTGCCAGCTTTAGAAATCTATGCCCTAGCGTTGCAGTACTTCTTAATAGCTCATGAGGTCAGAGCCCTTGAAATCTAATCACCTTCTGAGGCCCCACCTCTGAGAATTGCTGTATAGGGGACCAAGCCTTGAACACATGTACTTTAGGGGGACAGTTTAGATAGAGACCATAATAACTGCCTAGTCATTTGGGGTTTTTTTTTTTTTTGGTGGTACTGAGAATTGAACCATACCTCTAGTAGAACCTCAGAGAATTCTACCTCTGAGCTAAAGCTACACTCCCAGCCCTTTTTGTTTTTGTTTTTGTTTTTGTTTTTGTTTTTGTTTTTGTTTTTGCAGTACTCGGGATGGAACCCAGAGGCATGCTACCTCCAAGCTACACTCCCAGCCCTATATTTTTACTCTTTATTTTGAAACAGGGTCTCACTAAGTTGCGGAGGGCCTCACTAAGTAGCTGAGGCTGGCTGTGAACCCGGATCCTCCGGTCTCAGCCTCCTAAGTACTGGGATTACAAGTGTGCACCACCACACCCAGCTTATTTTTTTTTTACTCTGAAACAGGGTCTCACTAGGTTACTGAGACTCTTGCTATGTTACTGAGGCTGGCTGTGAACCTGCAGTCCTCCTGTCTCAGCCTCCCAAGTATTAGAATTACAGTGTGTGCCACCACACCCAGCTTGCCTAGTTCTTCTTTTTCTTCTAGTTTTATTGGGATGTAATCAACAAATAAAAATTATATAAATGTATGGTGTGCCACATGATGTTTTGATGTGCACACTGAAATGAGCACCGCAATGAAACCAATTAACATACGTATCATCTCGGGTAATGATCTTTTTTGTGTAGTGATAATCTTTAAGATCTACTCTCTTAACAATTTGCAAGTATTAATATTATTAACTATAGTCCCCCTGCCATAAAATACATCTCCAAATTGCCCTGTTGTTAAGGAAATGCCAATGATTTTGTGTGTTTAATGTGTAAATTCTACATTCACTAAGTAATAAAGGAGGTGGGTGTGGTGGCACATGCCTGTAATCCCAGTACTTGGGAGGTCAAGACAGGAGTATCACAGGTTTGAGGACAGCTTCAGCAAGTAGTGAGACGCTCAGCAACCTAGCGAGACCCTGTTTCCAAATAAAAAATAAAATTGGGCTGGGGGTGTAGTTCAAAGGTAGAATCCCTCTCTGGGTTCAATACTTAGTGCCGCAATAAATAAATAAATAAATAAATAAATAAATAAATAAATAAATAAAATAGAGCTGGGGGGTATAGCTCAAAGGTAGAATGTCCCTGGGTTCAATCCCCAGTACCACAAAAATAATAATAATGATGATGATGATAATAATAATAAAAGAGCCTTCTATTTATATAGAGCTTATAATTCACATATTGCTTTCATGTGAACTCTCTTGCAATACTTAATCTACAGGCTTCTAGTTACTTTATTAAACATGAAATTAATCTGGCTCCTGTTTCAACAGGAAGGACAAGTGTTCACATTTGGAAACAACAGCTCTGGGCAGCTGGGCCACAGCCCCACAGCCAAGACGAGAGGCCCACAACTTGTGGAAGGAATCAATGGCTTAGTTTCACAGATAGATTGTGGAAGGTAATAGGCTATCTTTTTAAAGCATTAGTGGATGGAAAATGTTATACTTGATAACTTAGAAACAATTTATATAGAATTTTGTCAAACCTTAAGACTAAAATTTGCAATTGCTCTTTTTTATAGAGCATTTTTCTCCTGAAAATGAAATTCTTTCAAATCTGGTTTAATATGTCCGTTTTTCATCTTTATCCTAGATGTTTAATTATTTAATAAGAAATGATGAGACATCTACTTCTAATAGCCCACCTTAGTAGGACCTGGAAGGTCAGCTGATAACAAAGAGTGGTGCTTGCCCACTTGAGTTGATAAAACAAAAGTAATCTCACGCATATAGAACATGGTGTATATTTGTCTATGTATTTGGAGTTTTGCATAACCTAATTATGAGGGCATCTTTGAATATTTGAGTATCTGACCCATTTCATTTAAAAAATGCTTGCATTTAAACCACAAATGATAAAAACCATAGTAAAGGCCTATCAATACCATTCTATCTTTTTTTTTTTCCATTCTATCTTTAATGTTAGTAACTAGCTAATGCTCACTCACCGTCTGTTTAACCACATCATCTGGTGGCCTCTAACACTGATATTGTGATAAGGGAACTGGGTACTTACTTAGTAAAGGTAAAACTGTTTTATTGTGTTAAAAGACATCATCTTTCTCAAAAAAAAACATGAGTGCCTGGGTCTTCATTATAGTGTATTCTCTCCTCTAGTTATCACACCCTTGCGTATGTCTACACCACTGGTCAGGTGGTATCTTTTGGTCGTGGACCAAGTTGCACAAGCAACCCAACTCATCCGGAGGCCCCAACGGAGAACTTTGACATTAGCTGCCTGATTTCTGCTGATGGTATGAATGGTCCCACTAATTCATGATTTTGTGTTAGTCAATGCCACAGAAGGAGAAATATTATTCAGCTTCCTTTCAAAAAATCCCATAGAACTATGGTTTCTCTAGTACCTTTATTTTAAATCCGTGCATTTTCTTTGCTATGCAGTGATTCCTGGAGTAATTGGTAATCATTCCTAAAAATTAAGGTAATAGAAAAGAAAATCCCAGCTTGGTTACTTAAGTATCAGAAAAATACACTTTGATATATTTAATCAATTTCTTCTAAAGCACATCAACTTGAATGTAATATGCAAGTGCCTGGAAAACTAAATTTTTAATTAAGTGAATATATGACATTTAGCCAGGCATGGTGGCACACACTTCTGATCCCAGTACTTGGGAGGCTGAGACAAGAGGATCATAGGTTCAAGGCCAGCTCAGCAATTTAGCAAGGCCCTCTGTGTTCAATCCCCAGTACCACACACACACAAAAATTAATCATTTATTCTGTTTTTAGTTGAAATTTAGAATAATATTAATTGCCAATAAATGAGTAAATTTGGCTTGGATATGATTTATGTTTTACTGCCAACAACTCCAGGCATGGATTTCTGACTTTCTTTTAGACCTTGTGGATATTCAAGTCAAACACATTTTTGCTGGAACATATGCCAACTTTGTGACAACTCATCAGGTATCTAGTATACTTTATTTTTCTTTTAAAAATTATTTTTTCCTCTAGATTTCAGAGCAGTACTTGAGACATTGTATTATTTAGATGTATTCATATTTCTTACTAAAATAATAAGGTTCTGTGTTAGGATGCTTTTGAAAAAATATTCTGTAATTCTCACTTCCTCTTTTGTCAAACTTCCTAGCAAAGGTGACCCCCAAACTCAAAGTTATTGCCTTACACTAACTTATACCAGTAATAATATTAATGATGGTAATAACAATAATGACTAATATTAATTGCAGTTATGTGTCAGGCACAAAAGTCCTCTATGTAAAAGCCTCAGCAATTTAGCAAGGCTTTCAGCAATTTAGCGAGATACTTTTTCAAAATAAAAATAAAATAGGGCTGAGGGTGTAGCTCAGAGGTAGAATGCCCCTGGGTTCCATCCCCAGTACCACCACCAAAAAAAAAGTCTTTATTTGAGCATTAAACAAAAGTGGTGCAGAATTTCATCACTCATAACAAGTGTAGTGGAGATAGAGGTATAATTTATAGTAGAGCATTTATGCCCACCAGACTCACTCACCAGGTAACTCAGATGAACACTAAAGGTCAAGAATTACGATAAGGCCAGGCGTGGTGGCGCACGCTTGTAATCCCAGTACTTTGGGAGGTGGAGACCAGAGGATCCGAGTTCACGGCCAGCCTCAGCTCTCTCTCTCTCTCTCTCTCTCTCCTTAGTGAGGCCCTCCGCAACTTCGTGAGACCCGGTTTCAAAATAAACGATAAAAAATAGGGCCGGGGGTGTAGCACGGAGGTAGAACGCCCCTGGGTTCAATCCTCGGTACTGCAAAAAAAAAAAAGAATTACGATAAAAAAGTGAAAATCTGGGGGTGATGAAAGGGAACAAGGAAAGTATTTTTTGCATGCCTACTATAATCCTAAGGCTTTGTACACATTACACCATTTAATCTTAACAAAACCCCAGAGAAGCAGCTATAGTCATTTCATTTTTTATTGTGGTTATGTATATATGTGTGTATATGTGTGTATGTGTGTGTATGTGTGTGTGTGTATGTGTGTGTGTGTGTACTTATATATAAATATATATAACATAAAATTTGCCATTTTAGCCAGGCGTGGTGGCGCACGCTTGTAATCCCAGTACTTGGGGGGCTGAGACCGGAGGATCCGGGTTTGCAGCCAGCCTCAGCTACTTAGTGAGGCCCTCTGCAACTTAGTGAGATACTGTTTCAAAATAAAAGAATAAAAAATAGGGATGGGGGTGTAGCTCGGAGGTAAAATGCCCCTGGGTTCAATCCCTAGTACCACAAAAAAAAAAAAATTTGCCATTTGAACTATTTTCAAGTATACAATTCTGCAGCATTAACTGCATCCACAATGTACAACTATCACCACTAGTCATCTCCAAAACTTTCATCACCCCAAACAGAAACTCTACCTTAAATAATAACTTCTCATTCCCCCTCCCCTCAGCCTTGGGTAACTTCTACTTTCTGTCCTTATAAATTTACTTATTCTAGATATTGCATTCAAGTGGAATCAGACAATATTTGTTGTTTTCTATCTGTCTCATTTTACTTAGCATGGTTTCGAAGTTTATCCATTTTGTAGCTTATGTTAGAATATTATTACTTTTTAAGGCTGAATAATATTCCACAACATGTATATACCACAACATGTATATACCATATCTGTTGATGGACACTGGGTTATTTCCATCTTTTAACTATTATGAACAATGCTGCAATGAAAATTGATTGACAAGTATCAGTTTGAATCTGTTTTCAATTCCCTTGTATTATCCCGTTTTTTTAAAAAAAATGATGAAGCTGGGCGTGGTGGCGCACACTTGTAATCCCAGTACTTTGGGAGGCGGAGACCGGAGGATCCGGGTTCGCGGCCAGCCTCAGCTCTCTCGCTCTCTCTCCCTGTCTCTGTCTCTCTGTCTCTCTCTCTCTTTAGTGAGGCCCTCCACAACTTCATGAGACCCGGTTTCAAAATAAAGTATAAAAAATAGGGCCGGGGGCGTAGCGCGGAGGTAGAATGCCCCTGCGTTCAATCCCCGGTACCACAAAAAAAAAAAAAATGATGAAACTGAGGTTCAGACCCAGCATAGTGGCTCTGTCCAGGAAGTGGGGCAACCAGGCGGTCCGAGGCCAAAGCTCTGCCATCCGAACACCTGCCCGAGAGGCCCGGGCCTGTGGACCTCGTGTGCGGGCTCTTGACTGCATTGCTTATTGCTCGGGGTGTGTGTGTGTTTACCTAATCACTCTTGTTTTCTTTTTTCTTTCCTTCCTCAAAGGATACTAGTTCCACAAGTGTTTCCAAGAAAACTCTGCCAGAAATAAGCCGAATTAATCAGTCCCTGGCAGAAAAATGGATAACACTGCAAAAAGGAAAACATGAATATGAAGTGGCAAAAAGGTGACTCTGCCTTATAAATTATAAACCACCTTTTATCTGTTTCTGAAGTGCTGGTCATTTTGTCCCCATAGCAGAAAGAGGGCTTCGCTTCGTTGTAAAGGCATTTATTTGCATTTTGACCATGATTCTATTCTACCATCTCTTAGTTCGAACAGTCATGGATGTACTCAGTTGTTTATCTTTTATTCAACATAAATAAGAAATATACTGAAAATACACAATATCCCAGGCACCTTGCTAGTTGAAGGAGATGCAGCAATGAGTCAAAAAAAGCTCACAAGCTGAGTGTGGTGGCGGACACCTGTCACCCCAGTACTCAAGAGGCTGAGACAGGAGGATCACAGGTTCACAGCCAGCCTCAGCAACTCAGCGAGGCCCTCTGCAATTTAATGAGACACTGTTTCAAAATTAAAAACAAAACCGGGCTGGGGACATAGCTCAGAGGTAGAATGCCCCTGGATTCAATCCCCAGCACCAAAAAAAAAAAAAACTTCATAAAGTCTCCAGGATATTGGACTGTTTTCCTATCTTCATCGTTTACTCTCTGGAGATCTGAAGTTTAGGTCTTGAGAATGATTGATTTTATTCATATACATGACTGGAGCAAATCAATTATAAAGGGTTTTGATGAGACTTAGTAATCATATGCGCAAAGTAGAATACCCAGAACTTGGGAGACTTTTTAGAGAATATTTTCAGCCAGGCCTGGTGACACATGCTTGTAATCCCAGTACTTGGGAGGCTGAGACTGGAGGATCCGGGTTCGCAGCCAGTGTCAGCTACTTAGTGAAGCTCTCCGCAACTTAGTGAGACCCTGTTTCAAAAATAAAGAAAAAAAATTAGGGCCGGGGGTGTAGCTCGGAGGTAGAATTCCCCTGGGTTCAATCCCCAGTACCGCAAAAAAAAAATTTAAAAGAATACTTTCATTAATAATGATACCAGTTAGGCAATGGTGCATGCCTGTAATCATGGTACTTGGGAGCTGAGACAGAAGGATCACAGGTTAGAGGCTAGCCTCAGCAACTTAGAGAGACCCTCAGCAACTTAGCGAGATCCTGTTTAAAAACAAAAAATAAAGAGCTGAGGGTATAGTTTGGAGGTAGAATGCCCCTAGGTTCAATCCGCAGTTCATAGAACTGATGTCATGTCATTCAGACATGATATAAAAGAGGCATGCTTTACGATATATTGTGACTTAACCCTTGTTATTACTTTTGCAGGGAAATTAGAATGATATTTTCATCTCCTGCTTGTCTGACTGCAAGCTTTTTGAAGGAAAGGTAACACTTCTTTGAGATTTACCTTCATTTAAAGCACTGAGGAATATTTAAAATGAAATGTTTAGAGTCAGTTTAATGTGTGAATATTATTATCAATGCACAGAGTTCAACATAGAGAACTCCATAGGTTGTTATAGAATTCTTCCATTTTCTAGAGCAATCTCCTAGACCACTATAAGTTATCATTCCTAGTTAACATCATTTACTTCCTCCACACTGCTTTCCTCTATTATCCAATTAGAAGGAACAGTTGTTTTTCAGGATCTTTGTATCTACAACTGATCAGCTAAATCTAACATTGCTTTAGTACCTAGAAACCAAGAATCCACTTTACAATTCTTACCATGTTGGATCATTAAGGAAAATGGATCTAATTTATTTTGCTTGTAACTCATTGCTATAGAGGAAAATATAATTCCTCTCCTATTTGGTTTAACACTTAACCTGATTCCAATAGTTTAAACAATTCCTTCAGTGCTCAATATTTGGACCCACTGTTTCTGCCCCTTCTTGTGAGCTCGTCATGTGGTCCTGGGTATGCAAGGGAACAGCTAGAAGAATACCAATATAAAGGGGTCTAGGCTGCCTCTGTCTCCTCTGGACAATGGCGCCCTGCTGATCTGTCTGTAGCCAGCATAAGTCATTCTGGTTCTCCACCTGGTCAGATCCCGACCCTTGTTAACTTGGCTTCACGGTGGTTCACTGTTTCAGAAGATGGTTGGACACATGTTGTATCCCCTCCAGGACGCTAGGTGGTACTGACTTAACCCCATTCCTTGCCCCTACACCACCCCTGGCAGTCCTTTCTGTACTCAACCCAGCCACATTCTAAGTCAACTTGAGGGACTAGAAGTGTTGGGTCTCAAAGATGTCATCTGGGAAGAGACAAGCCCAGGAAAGCTAAATGTCATGGCTTCCCACAGGCAGCTCGTGAGGTGCTATCTTTCTAGAATATAAAAAGCATCCCCAGTTATCTATACTTGTCCCAGCCACAGGCAGAAGAGAAATCTGGACACTGCTTCTCTCTTCTCCCTCGGCCATCCATCTCTCCCTCTGCTCCTTCCAGACTGGAAGGGAGGGACTCTCCCAGAAAAAATATCCTCTTTCTTCTTCACTCTGGCCCCAGTTTCATGCTTACTGCACAGAGCAGAATCTTTCCTACACTAAGAATATTGAAGAAAGCAGGGTGTGGTGATACATGCCTGTAATCTCAGTACGTGGGAGGCTGAGATAGGAGAATCACATATTTGAGGCCAGCCTCAGAAATTTAGCAAGACTCTCAGTGGCATAGCAAGACTCTGTTTCAAAACAAAAAATTTAAAAAGAATTGGGGGTATAGCTCAAAGGTACAATTCCCCTGGGTTCAATTACAAAAAAAAAAAGAATATTGAAGGAGTTAAGGACGTGCCAGCTCAAAATATGCCAAATTGGTATATTGATTATTTCAAGCTGAAATTACCTGAGGGGCTGTAACTTCTGAAAAAGCCATCTGGGCTGTCTTTTCTTACATGCAGCAAGCCATAAAGACTTTTGGGGGAAAGATGTCCTCCCTGATCTGAGGTTAAAAAAAAATAGCCTTAACCACCAGAGTCTTGTAATGGAGCTACAATGAACCTGAATAAATAAATCAAAGTACTCCTCACCTTCCACTTGTTCCTCCCTGCGTATATCTCTCAGTGACATCCCTAGAATTTACTACCCTAGACCAGAGGTCCATTCCTTCTGTCATTCCTTCACATATTTACTGTTTTTGTCTAAAAGGTATAAAAGCATCAGGCTCTGGTCATTTTTTCAGACTTCAGTTTCTTGCCAAGACCCCCAGGTATATGTGAGCTGAATCAAGCTTGTATGCTTTTCTCCTGTTAGTCTGCCATATGTTAATTTAGTTCCTGGTTTCAGGGGAAGACCCCACATAAAGAACTGGGGTGGGGGTGAGATGGAGGGGGTTTCTTCTTCCCTGTGGCGTTATCTTTCCAAAATAGAAAAGTACCTATGCCTGCCTCCTGGGAGTGATGGACTCTTAAGATGCCAAAGGTTGCAAAAGAGAAAGTATTTTAAGGGGAAATTTACAATTAGAACTTACATAAATAGTCTAGCTCATATATATGTGTATAGCTCATTTATATGCATATATAGTCTAGCTCATATATATGTATATATATGTATATATGTATATAGTTCATATATATGTGCATATATGAGCTAGTCTATGTAAGTAGACTATGTATATATATGCACACACATATATGTATATAAATAAATAATGTATATTATTAAAGTAACATATTTAATAGTATATAAAATATATTTATATATGTATATTTTTCATTTTGAGACAGGGTCTTGCTGAGTTGCCAAGGCTGGCCTCGAATTTGTGATTCTCCTTCCTTCTCCCAAGTAGCTGGGATTGCAGGCCTGTGCTGCCACACCCAGCTCCTATTACTATTGGTCAATTAATCCAGCAAGCATAAAATGTTTCTTGCTAATGCATTATTCAAAATAACCAATCTGTTAGAGTTGTTGAATGCTGGCTTCTCAAGTATCACCAAAACAACCTGTAGATAAGACACCTCCCCTGGACAGTGTTTCATTTTAGGAGCAGAGGGGTATGATGGGGGATAGGTAGATATGCAAGGATCCAGGACAGGTGGAAATAGCAAGGCAAGGATTTTGAGGTGAGAGTCAAAGAATCTTAAGGTCCAAACTCTTTGTCTTCCCAGTGAAGAGTTAATGGGTCTGTCGGGAAGTTTCTATGATGTTCTATGAAGTTCTATGAAGTTTCTATGATCAAGCCATTCACCTGGGCAAGAGTCTCCTGGAATAGTAAAGTCACTACTCTTTCATTAGTCCTCTGCTAATGAAAATAGTGGAATTGCAAAGTTATTTAAATAGAAATGGTAGTGTATATGGGTGGTAGGTAGTTTCAGTTCTCAGTGTGCAAACTGAGTGTGGGGTAGATGGTTTCAGTTCTCAGACTCAACGTATAAAAGCTTGCTCAGGCTGGAGGTATAGCTCAGTTGTAGAGCGTTTGCCCAGCATGCTTGAGGCCTTGAGTTCAATCCCCAGCATCACAACAACAATAAAAATCTTGCAGATATTGCAGCCCATATGTGCTGTAAGTACAACAGAGATACTGAACTGTTACTTCCTTTTAACCAGGAGAACCTAAAGGTTTTTTATTGTGTCAAATGAGTTGATTATTTCAAAAGGAATTAAGCTTTAAACATCTATATCTTAAATGTCACAGGCTAAAACAACAAATAATGACATACAAAGTTTAGAAATATCCCTTTCCATCCGTTTACGTGCTTTTTTATATTTCTTCTGTTCAAAGAGGAACTGGAGAAACAGTTTCCATTGGCGTGGACTTACAATTGGCAAGAGATACCTTCAAGAAGTTAACAAAAAAGGATTGGATTTCCCTCATGGTAACAGCCAATGCTAACTTGAGACATAGAATAATAGAATTTCTTACAGGAACAAGTGTGATTGCAGTTTAGTTGTGTGGGCAGGTAGGGGGAGGGCACTCCAGTTGGAGCTGGAGTAGGAGACCAGTGTCACTATGAAGTCACTGGATTCCAGACATGGCATTAAATGCTGCCATTTATTTAAAAAAAAAAACACCTTAAATGTACACTGGGAAGAGCATTTTTATTTTATGTTTTTTTAACTAAATTAAATTTATTTATTTTTTGTTTTTTATGGTGCTAGGGAATGAACCCAGGGACATTCTACCTCCTAGCTACACCCCCAAACCAATTTTATTTTTTATTTGGAACAGGGTCTTGCTAAGTTGCTGAACGCCTTACTAAATTGCTGAGACTGGCTTTGAACCTGCAATCCTCCTGTCTTAGCCTCCCAAGTATGGGATTACAGGTATGTGCCACCATGCCCAGTGAATGTTTGCATATTTTAGACCAGCCAAATCCACATGTTGACATCCTATCTCCCAGTAGGACAATATTAAGAAGTAGGGCCTTTTGTAGGTGATTAGGTCACAAGGACAGGGTCCTTGTGCATGGGAGTAGTGACCTTATAAATGACAGCCAAGAGAGACCCCTCGTCCCTTCTGCCATGTGAAGATTCAGTGAAAATATGGTCCTCTGTGAATCAGAAAGTTGGCTCTCATCAGACACCACATCTGCTAGTATCCTGATGTCGGGCTTCCCATACTCTAGAACTGTGAAGAGTACATTTCCATTACATACAAGCCACCCGGACTATGGTATTTTTTTTTTCTTTTCCTCTTTTTGAATTGCTGGGGATGGAACCCAGGACCTCAAGGTGCTAGGCAAGCACTCTACCACTGAGCACAAGCACTCTACCCCAGCCCCAGACTGGAATTCTGTTAGAGCAGTCCCAAAGTACTAAGACATCCTGATTCTTTGTTTATTGTTAATTCCCAATCGCTGTCTCACACACCCCCAAAGCTGAATTGGTAGAGAAATAATTGTCCTCTCTACACAACCCAGAATCACAAATAAATAAAAAAAAATAAGATGTGCTCTCCCCCTACCTCAGCCTCCTCTGGAGTAGCATGGACCACAGGTGCATCACCGCACCTGGCTTACAGTAACGTTTTTGGAGGGTTTTGTATTAGTTTTGAATGCATGATTCACTCAGTAGGTCCATGATCATGATTTCACTTTATTTGCTTCAAGCACTCTGATATACAGTGGGGAGGCCAGCTCTCTCGCAGAGGCATTTGGAATGTAAGGAGTGATGGGGTTTCATCAGGGGGTTTCAGAAAGATCCAATGGTTATTCCAATTGGAACATGCTGAAATGAAACCGCTGGTCCTGTAGCTTGTTTCTCACAATACTCTGTGTCTAACATAACCTGGGCCCTTGCCTGATCCTGTTTTGCCACAGATAACCACAGGTCTCCAGGATAACCTGCTGAAAGCTCTTCCACACCATTCTCCACACCAAGAAGCCTTGTTGGTGTTCCTCCTGCTCCCAGAATGTCCTGTGATGCATGATTCTGAGAACCAGGGGACTCTGGCAGCTTTATTTGCACATGCTGTTTGTAAAATGGGTAACTACTCTTTAGGAATCCTGAGTAAGTTTTACATCACTTTATCTATGCACTCAATAGGCATAGCCTGAAGTGGAAGCTGCAATGTATTTTGGATAGATTTCAGAATACACACATGTTTAAGTACATGGCATGTGAATTATTGCAAAGATTAGCCTAAAGCTATTAGGACCATTGATGATGATGATGATGATGATGATGATGATGATGATGACGACGACAACTTGTGGTTCTCAGGATTGAACACAGAGGCATTCTAGCTCCAAGCTACTTTCCCAGCCCTTTTTTAAATTTTTTTTTGTTTTAAAACAGGGTCTCACTAGGTTGCTGAAAGTCTCACTAAGTTGCTAAGGCTAGTCTTGAACCTGCTATCCCCCTGTCTAAGCCCCCCAAGTACTGGGATTACAGGCATTCACCATCATACATAACAACTATAGTCTTTAGACTTGGACATGGCTTTTTTTTTTGTATTGAGTATTGAACCCAGGGGCATTCTACCTCTGAGCTATACCCCCAGCCTTTTTTATTTTTTGTTTTGAACACAAACACGGTCTCACTAGGTTGCTGAGAGTATCACTACATTGCTGAGGCTGACCTCAACCTGTGATCCTCCTATCTCAGCCTCCCAAGTACTGGGATTACAGACATGCACCACTACACCTGGCTTGGTTACAGTTTCTTATGTAATCTTCAAAAGATATCCCATGTATATAAACACAAACGAAAATATTTTTTCTCTGTTCTTTTCATAGTAGGAATTCATTCACATTCTTCTTTGGCAACTTACTTTAGCCTACTTAAAGGAACATCATGGAGCTCATTCCCTTCCTGAACAATAGAGCTGCTGAAGCTGGCCTTCAACCTCTGCAATTCTCCTGTCTTAGCCTCCCAACTACTAGGATTGCAGGCGTGTGCCACCATGCCCAGCTAAGGTCCTACTTCTTAAAGGTCCTACCACCTTAGCATTGCCATAATTGGGAGCAATGGGTACTTGGGGAACAAACCACTGCTAAACCATACCCCTGGCTGAAGAGTATCCTATTGACAGGATGTACTATGGATACTTGTTTCTACTCTTTGCCATTTTAATACTGCTAACATGCATTTCTATGTAATATATAAATTTACACATGCAGGAAAAATTTCAGGAAGCAAAATTACAGGATCATATTTTATGTTCAATTTTTTTTTCAGAGATTTTGCTAAGTGACCCAGCACAGAGGTCATAGCCACTGTGTCACCCAACTTTAAATGGCCACCATTTCTATTGTTGTCTATGTAAATTGCCGCCCTAAAGTTGGGTCACAGGCAGCCCTGACAGAGGATGTACCAATTTAAACTTTATCAACAAAAACCAGCCCCATGCTCTTCAACAGTGTCATCAAACTTTGGTCTTTGCCATTCTGAAAAAACAGCATCTCAACTTAAATTTGAATTTTTAAGTTTTGAATCAGGCTGCATGCTTGTCTGTTACCGTCCGCAGCGCACCTGAGGCAAAAACAATGACGCAGACCCAGAGCAGATTGAGAGGGGCAGGCCAGGGGACCTCACTCTTTGGCGAAGGCCCTGCTGGACACTGGTCCACAGCTTTTATTCATTTTTTTAGGGGGGAGGTTGAGGTATGGATGCTCCTGCATACATGCAGAGCTTGGGAGATAAAATTTAACTAGTATACATGTGCAGTGAGGGCTAGAGGTAAACGTTTAACTTGGCTATCTGCAGAACAATTGTAGAGAGTCATTGAAATAGTGGTTAGCAATAAAACCGGTGAGGATGTGCAGAAGACCCTTGAGACAATGTGTGACAAGCGGGATATTTGGGAGTAGGCGCCTCCAAGAGACCCAGGAATGTTTATCTTGGAGGAGTGGGCTGCTTTCAGCTACCTCATCAGTCTGATCATAGCTTTCCATGACCCTTAGACCTTTCCTAGGCAAACATTAACCTGTTTCTAGCAGTCGCATTCTCCACACATGCTGGTATTCTTCTATCTCAGATCCATTTGTATTTTTTTCTTTTAATTTATGATGTGTGTGTGTGTGGGGGGCTGGTAGTGGGGATTAAGCCCAGGGTCGTTCTACCTCTGAGCTACATCTCTAGCCCTATTTTGGGGGTACTGGAGATTGAACCCAGGGGCATTCTACCTCTGATACCCTAGCCCTATTTTTTATTCTTTATTTTGAAACACGGTCTCACTAAGTTGCAGAGGGCCTCACTAAGTAGCTGAGGCTGGCCGCAAACCTGGATCCTCCAGTCTCAGCCTTCCAAGTACTGGGATTACAAGTGTGCACCACCATGCCCAGTTCTTTTGTTATTTTTTTGTCTTGAAACAGGGTCTCGCTAGGTTGCTGGGAGTCTTGCTACATTGCTGAGGCTGTCCTGGAACCTGAAATCCTCCTGTCTCAGCCTCCCAAGTACTAGGATTACAGACATGTTCCACCAGGTCTGGCTATTTGTGGTATTTTTATCATGCAAATTATTTTTAAAAATGTTTATGCAGAGCTGGGCATGGTTGTGCATGCTTGTAATCCCAGTACATGGGAGGCTGACACAGGAGGATCCTGGTTCGCAGCCAGCCTCAGCTCCTTAGTGAGACCCTCCGCAACTTAGTGAGACCTTGTTTCAAAATAAAGAATAAAAAAATAGGGCTTAGGGGTGTAGCTCAGAGGTCGACTTTCCCTGGGTTCAATCCCCAGTACTGCAAAAAAAAAATGTTTACGCAGAGTCAGGCATGGTGGTGCACACCTGTAATCCCAGTACTTGGGAGGCTCAGACAGGAGGATTGCAGGTTTGAGACCAACCTCAGCAACTTAGCAAAACTCTCAGCAACCTAGCAAGACCCTGTTTCCAAACACAAAATAAAAAGGGCTAAGAGAGAAGTTCAAAGGTGAAATGCACCTTGGTTCAATCCCCAATGCCAAAAAAAATTATGCAGCTTGCTGTAGTAATATTTTCTTTCATAATGTCTAGGTTTGGGGGTCATACTTCAAAAAGCCTGCCCTTGCTCTAAATTTTAAAAAAATTCCCATTGGTCCTACTATAATTTTATTTTTATATTTAGACATATTTTTATTTTAAGTTGACACATATTAATTATACATATTGTTAGGGTAGAGTATGATATTTCTATGCATCTATACAATCTATAACGATCAGATCAGAGTACCTGACATATTTATCACCTTAGGTTTCTTTTTAATTTTTTTAACATGCTTTTATTGGTGCATTGGAGTCTTACATCACAATGAATATCTATTTGATTTTAATATACATGCACATAGTTCTTAGTGTCTCCCCCCACCTCCCCCCACCCGTATGAAGTACCAAGAATGATGTTGGTATATTTTCACATGTACATATTGCTTATGATAGTAATTCCACTAATTTGCTTTCTTGCCCTCCCCCTTACCTTGTACTACTTCCCTTGTTCTGCTGAGGGTTCTCCATTATCAACCGGAGTCCCTTGTGTGTCCCCACTACTCCCTAGGTTGCACATATTAATGAAAACACATGTCCCTTCTTTTTTTTTGTGATTGACTGATCTCGCTTAACATAATATTCTCCAGATCCTTCCACTTTCTTGCAAATGATTTTATTTTGTTCTTCTTTATTGCTGAGTAGAATTCCATTGTGTGTATTTCCCACAATTTTGTAATCCACTCATCTGTTGATGGACACCTAGGTTGGTTCCATAATTTGGCCACTGTGAATTGTGCTGCTATGAACATGGGTATGCATATATTACTGTAGTTTTCTGGTTTCAATCCCTTTGGTATGATACCCAGTAGTGG
>PVJS01020061.1:0-25475 GCA_004027185.1 Glis glis | reverse complement strand
ATGAGGCCCTGGGTTCAATTCCCAGCACCACCACCACACACAAAAAAAGAAGGCATATAAAATATAAATGTAAGCCAGGCGTGGTAGCGCACGCTTGTAATCCCAGTACTTTGGGAGGCGGAGACCGGAGGATCCGGGTTCACGGCCAGCCTCAGCTCTCTCTCTCCCTGTCTCTCTCTCTCTCTATCCTTAGTGAGGCCCTCCACAACTTCGTGAGACCCGGTTTCAAAATAAAGTATAAAAAATAGGGCCGGGGGCGTGGCGCGGAGGTAGACCGCCCCCACGTTCAATCCCCAGTACCGCAAAATAAATAAATAAATAAATAAAATAAAATAAAATATAAATGTAGATTTCAAAGGCTTTATGGCAGAAGTAGCCCATTAAAGATGGAAGCCGGGCGTGGTATCTAATCCCAGTACTTCAGAGTACTTCAGAGGCTGAGACAGGAAAATTGCAGGTTTAAAGCCAGCCCCAGCAATTTAGCAAGGCCCTCAGCAACTTAGTGAGACCCCGTTTCAAGCTAAAAAACAAAAATGGCTGGGGGTGTAGCTCAGAGGTAGAACGCACCTGGGTTCAATCCCCAGTGCCACCCCCCCCCCAAAAAAAAAGGTTAAAGGAGCTGGGTCGGGTGTGGTGACACTGATGCATACTTGTAATTCCAGTACTTTAGGAGGCTGAGATCGGAGGATCCTGGTTCGCAGCCAGACTCAGCTACTTAGTGAGGCCCTCTGCAACTTAGTGAAACCCTGTTTCAAAATAAAGAATAAAAAAAATAGGGCTGGGGTGTAGCTCGGAGGTAGAATGCCCCTGGGTTCAATCCCCAGTACCGCAAAAAAAAAAAAAAAAAAGGAGCTAGGTGTGGCTAGTACATGCCTGTAATCCCAGTACTTAGAAGGTTGAGACAGGAGGATCGCAGGCTACAGGTTTGAGACCAGCCTCAACAAACTTAAGAGATCCTCTTGTCTTAGCCTCAGCAACTAAGCGAGACCCTGTTTCAACATAAAAAAGAAAAAGGCTGGGGGTGTATTTCAGAGGTAGAAGCACATGGGTGCAATTTCCAGTACCAAAAAAAGAGATTAAACATGGGAGAGGCTGCTAATAAGAGGACAAAAGAGAAATAAGGCTAAAATATTATTCACTTGTTTCCTGAGTTTCACTGATGGCACATGTTCCAACAAGGATACTAGACAGTTAAGAGTCTCAGTTCTAACTCTTATCAATAAATATGTAACATTATATAATTTTATTTTTGGTACTGGGAATTGAACTCAGGGCCATTCTACCTCCAAGCTACACCCCTAGCCCTTTTTGTTTTGAAGCAGGGTCTCACTAGGTTGCAAAGACTGGCCTCAAACCTGTGATCCTCCTGTTTCAGCCTCAGTACTGGAAATGCAGGCGTACACCACCATACCTGGCTTAACAATCTTTTAATCTTTTTTTTTGGTACTGGGAATTGAACCCAGAGGTATTCTACCTCTGAGCCACACCCCCAGCCCTATTTTATTTCAATTTTTAAAGTGTCTGGTTAGGTTGATGAGAGTCTCACTACTTTTTTTTTTTTTTTGCGGTACCGGGGATTGAACCCAGGGGCGTTTTACCTCCAAGCTACACCCCTGGCCCTATTTTTTATACTTTATTTTGAAATCGGGTCTCATGAAATTGCGGAGGGCCTCACTAAGTAGCTGAGGCTGGCCGCGAACCCGGATCCTCCGGTCTCCGCCTCCCAAGTACTGGGATTACAAGTGTGCACCACCACGCCCGGCTCTCACTACTTATTGAGGCTGTCTTCGAACTTATATTTAATTTTATGTATTCAAAAAAAATAACCATAGTCAATCTTTAATCAAACATTGTGTGCCAACTATGTCCTGGCATTATATCAGGCACAACAATAAAGACAATGGAGATACCAAATCAGAAAAGATCCCTGCTGTAATAGAGGTTATTTTGACACAGTTTTCTAATTCATTTAAAGGATTAAAAAAGGCTGGGTGTGGTGGCACACACTTGTCATCCCAGTATTCGGGAGGCTGAGACATGAGGATCCCAGGTTCAAGAACAGCCTCAGCAATGTAACAAGACAATCAGCAACCTAGTGAGACTGTTTCAAAACAAAAAAAAAAATTAATAATGGGCTGGGGGTGTAGCTCAGAGGTAGAATGCCCCTGGGCTCAATCCCCAGGTCCCACAAAGAAAAAAAAACGATTAGAACAGAATAGCATAAAGGCATAAGAAGAAATTTATGAAAGCAGATGGAACAGGAACTGCTTCTTTGTTCAAGTATGGACCAATGTACTCAACCTTTTTCTTTCATTCCACATCCTTCCCCTTTGCAACCTACTCCCATCAATAATGCCTGTGGGTAAATATTGAGTACATTCTATGTACTGGGGTGAGGCAAAGAGGAAAGACAAGCACAGTACAAAATTACTTACAGTAAAAAAAAAAAAAACAGCTAGAGGTGTAGCTCAGTGGTAGAGCACATTAGCATGTGAGACTGGTTTTAATCCCTAGCACCAAAAATACAAAACCAAAAGAAAGCCCTATAATCCCAGTACTTGGGAGGCTGAGACAGGAGTATAGCAGGCCAGCCTCGGCAATCTAGTGAGATCCTCAGCACCTTGGTGAGACCACTTCAAAATAAAAAATAAAAGGGGCTGGGGGTGTAGCTTGGAGGTAGAATGCCCCTTGATTCAATTTCTAGTGACACACACACACACACACACACACACAGAAAAAACAAACAGAAGAAAGCAATTACTTATATTACCTTATCCCAAGCACCTAAAATGGTTATCAGTAGTAAAATGGTTTTAGCAACCAATTCCAAGAATGCTACATTCCTATATAAGGTGTTTGAGTATCTAATTTTTTGTGGGTATATGCTGTCCTAGGAATTGAACTCAGGGATGTTCTACCTCTCAGCTACACCACCAGCCCTTTCCAACCTATACTGCCAGCCCTTTTAATTTTTATTTTGAAATAGGATCTTGTTAGGTTGCTGAGAGTCTCACTACTTGCTGAGACTGTCCTCAAACCTGCCATACTTCTGTCTAAGCCTCCCAAGTCCTGGGATTACAGGCGTGCGCCACTATGCCCAGCTGTTTGGTATCTACAAAGAGATTATCCCTTTTTTTTCGGTACTGGGGATTGAACCCAGGGGTATTCTAACTCTGCGCTACACCCCCAGCCCAATTTATTTTATTCTTTATTTTGAAACAGGCTCTCACTAAGTTGCAGAGGGCCTCACTAAATAGCTGAGGCTGGCAGAGAATTTGCATTCTTCCTGTCTCCGCCTCCCAAGTATTGGGATAACAAGCATGTGCCACCACGCCTGGCCAAAGATTATCCTTTCTAATGATGGCAGCAAAGTACACATGAAGATCCCCAAAATAACCACAGTTACACTTCCAAAGGAATCAAGGATTTCTACTATCATAGATAGAACAGTTAACAGTTAACAAATTGGATAGATTTTAGTAAACAGCTAAAGGACACTTACCTCTGTTCCAATTCCAGGCTGCACACCAGAGTATACACTGTCTGGTGGAGGACCACCATACTTCCTCTGTCCTGTGGTTACATCCAGAGTATAACCAGTCCTCTCAAGCAAAGCCTAAAGATAATTATATATCTGTTTATACTTGAATATATAATCCACACACAAATCAGTATATTAATCTCTTCCAAAAGACACCTAACATCTTAGGATATGTTTGTTGTTTTTTTTTTGTGTGTGTGTGTGTGTGGTACTAGGTATTGAACCCAGGGACTCTTACATGCTAGGCAACTGCTTTACCCGTAAGCCCTTTTTTATTTTGAGACAGGATCTTGCTAAATTGCCTGGGCTGGCCTTGAATTTGCAATCCTCCTGCCTCAGCCTCCAGAGTACCTGGGATTATAGGTGTGTGCCACCACACCGAACTAATGTATTTTTTTTTTTTTTGCGGTACTGGGGATTGAACCCACGGGCGTTCTACCTCCGAGCTACACCCCCAGCCCTATTTTTTATACTTTATTTTGAAACCGGGTCTCACGAAGCTGCGGAGGGCCTCACTAAGTAGCTGAGGCTGGCTGCGAACCCGGATCCTCGGGTCTCAGCCTCCCAAGTACTGGGATTACAAGCGTGCACCACCACGCCCGGCTTAGTGTATGTATTTTATAGTTAGGTAAAAAACATGTCAATATTCACTCTGGTTCTCATATACATATTGCCCCACTTCATTGAACTGTTCCATGTTTAATGACAAGAGTCATAGGGCTGGATGTGGTGGTTCATGCCTGTACTTGGGAGGCTGATACAGGAGGATTGCAGGTTTGAAGACAGCCTCAGCAAGTAGTGAGATTCTCATCAACCTAGCAAGACACTCTTTCAAAATAAAAATAAAAATAAAAATAAAAATAGGACTGGGGGTGTAGTTTGGAGGTAGAATGCTCCTGAGTTCAATCCCCAGTACCACAAAAAAAAAAGAAAAGGAAAGGAAGGAAAAGAGCTGTAGCAAATTCAGTCTCTAAGCACACACCACTTTTTGTTATAAATAGGAACAGAAAATAAGGATCGAGGATTAGACGTTCATCATAACATGACCCTATGCTGCCTATTCATACTTATATACCCTAGTATTCCTCATCTTTCACCTTTTATACTTTAATTAGACCATTTTCCTTACTCATTCTCTTTACATATCTTATGTATTTCCACTAGTAATTCTTTTGAAATAAAATGTTTTATTTCAAATCAGGAAATCTGCTGGATATGGTGCCACATGCCTATAATCTCAGCCACTCAGGAGGCTGAGGCAGAAGGATCTCAACTTCAAGGCCAGCCTGGACAACAAGACCTACCACAAAAATAAAACGCAAGGATGGGCATGGTGGCACACAACTCTAATTCCACCCAGTACTTGGGAGGTTGAGACAGGAGGGACCCCAAGTTCTAGACAGGCCTCAGCAACTTAGTGAGATTCTCAACAACCTAGCGAGACCGGTCTTGGGGGTATTTAGCTCAGAGGTAGAATGCCCCTGGGTTCAATCCTAAACACCACCAAAAAATAAAACGGGTATGGTGGCGCACGCTTGTAATCCCAGCATTTGGGAGGCTGAGACAGAAGAATCACAGATTCAAGGCCAGCCTCAGAACAAGGTACTCTGTAACTTTGTGAGACCTCATTTCCAAATAAAAAAATAAAATAGGACTAGGGGTATAGTTTAGAGGTAGAATGCCCCTGGGTTCAATCTTGGGAGGCTGAGGCAAGAAGATCACCAGTTTAAGACCAGACTCAGCAACTTAGCAAGACGTGGTTTCAAATTTTTGAAAAAATAAAAAAGGGTTGGAGGCATAGTGGTAGAACGCCACTAGGTTCAATCCCCAGTACCACAAAAACAAATAAATAAATAAGTGAATAAAAAGGTATAGAAGCCAGATGTGGTGGTACATGCCTATAATCCCAGTACTTAAGAGGCTGAGACAGGATCACAGGTTCAGGGACAGCCTCAGCAATGTAGTGACTCAGCAACCTAGTGAGACCCTATTTCAAAACAAAAAATAAAAAGAAGCCAGGCATGACGGTGCACATTTGTAATCCCAGTACCTGGGAGGCTGAGATCAGAGGATCTGGGTTCACGGTCAGCCTTAGCTACTTAGTGAGGCCCTCCGTAACTTAGTGAGACCGTTTCAAAATAAAGAATAAAAAATAGGGCTGGGGGTGTAGCTCACAGGTAGAATGCCCCTGGGTTCAATCCCCAGTACCGCAAAAAAAAAAAAAAAGGGTTGGGGGTATAGCTCAGAAGTAGAATGCCTCTGGGTTCAATCCCTGGTACCATAAAGAGGGATAAGGATGTAGCTCAGTGGTATAGCACTTGTCTAGCATGCATGAGGCACTCGGTTCAACCCCCAGTGCCATAAAAAAAAAAAACAAAAAATGGGGGCTGGGGATACAGTTCAATGGTACGGTACGGCATTTGTGTAGCAAGTACAAACCCCTGGATTTTTTTATTTTTTTTTTTGCGGTACCGGGGATTGAACGCAGGGGCGTTCTACCTCCGCGCTACGCCCCCGGCCCTATTTTTTTTATGCTTTATTTTTGAAACCGGGTCTCACAAAGTTGCGGAAGGCCTCGCTAGGTAGAGAGAGAGAGGGAGAGAGACAGAGAGAAAGAGAGAGAGAGAGAGAGAGAGAGAGAGAGAGAGGGGAGAGAGGAGAGAGAGAGATAGATCGATCAATTGCTCGATCGCGTGCGCGCGCGCGCTGAGGTTGGATCCTCCGGTCTCCACCTCCCAAAGTACTGGGATTACAAGCGTGTGCCACCACGACCGGCTCAAACCCCTGGATTTGATCCCCAGCATGGAGGAGTCTATCACTGCACCAAGACATTAATATCCATTTATTTTTACTTATTTATTTATTCATTTATTTGGTGGCACTGGGGATTGAACCCAAGGGCATTCTACCTCCGAGCTACACCCTCAGCTCTATTTTATTTTTATTTTGAAACAGGGTCTCACTAGGTTAATGAGAGTCTCACTCTTTGCTGAGGCTGTCATCAAACCTGCAATCCTTCAGTCTCAGCCTCCCAAGTACTGGGATTACAAACTTGCACTACCATGCCCAGCTTTACTATCCATTTAGGTTCATTGGTCTTTCATTAAAAGCCCTGTATTATCCAGGTGTGGTGGTATATGCCTGTAATCCCAGTACTTGGGAGGCTGAGACAAGAGGATCAGTTTTGAGGCCAGCCACAGCAACTTAGCGAGACTCTCAACAACCTAGCAAGAACCTGTTTCAAAATAAAAAATAAGCCGGGCGTGGTGGCGCACACCTGTAATCTCAGTACTTGGGAGGCTGAGACAGGAGGATCGCAGGTTTGCGGCCAGTCTCAGCTACTTAGTGAGGCCCTCTGCAACTTAGTGAGACCCTGTTTCAAAAATAAAGAATAAAAAAAATAGGACTGGGGTGTAGCTTGGAGGTAGAATGCCCCTGGGTTCAATATATAAAATAATATAGGGCTGAGGGTATAGCTTGGAAGCAGAAAGCCACTGGGTTCAATCTCCAGTACCACACGCAAAAAAAAGCCCTATATTTACCTTCCAGAGAAGTTTATCACAGTTATACAGTTCTTGCTGTATTCTAGGTACTATTCCAAGTGCATTACATTATGTTAATTAATTTAATCCTCACAATTCTGAGGTAGGCACAATTACTATTTCCATTTCACAAATAAATAACCTAAGGTAAGTGAAAATTCAAAAGGAGGGAAGTGGTAACACCTCTTTACCAAAAGAAAAGAAATAAAGTTCCTGGAAAGAAAACAAACCAAGAAACATTACTGGATTAATCCAAGAAGCTATTATAAGAAGCAGCAATAAACATGTCACAGAATAGAACAAGGAAAGAGGGAGAATGAAGGTTTTTACCTTGATCTTTGCTTCATCAGGCCCCTTTGTGGACTCTTGCACTTTGCTGCCCTGTTTCTCTCTTTGCCTGTAGGTCTTCATAACTCCACATAAAAATGCACTTTTGTTCTACAACAGGCAAGTAATTCAATAAAAACAACCACCAGGAATTTTTGAAGTGTCAATACACAATCAAATTTAAATTTCAGATAACCAAAATTTTTACAAAATATTCATCCATTCATCCATCCATCCATCCAACAAATATTTGCTGAGTGGTTATTATGTGCCAGAGACTGGAACAGAGAGCACTAAGACAGTGTAGACCTCAAGGAGCCCTTCCACACTGGGAAAACAGTCTTTCATTTGTTGATATTCCACTGAATCTGGACTATCTTTGACAGATGGCTGATACTATTAACTCTCACCTACATTACTTCCCTCCAAGATGATAAAACAGTATCAGATAACCCAAAAATGCTAAAAATCTGAGTGATTCAAACTTGTAAAAACTTAACAGTAACAATCATCAAACGGTGGCCTTGGTTTTAAGCTTTTAAAGTAGCTTACTGCAGAAAATGGAGCAGGGGGCTTTTTATTTCATACGTGTGCTTCTGGAACTTTTTGCCACAGCAGACCTTTTTTCCCCTTAAACTAATTTTTTTAAAGGAGAGGCAGTAACAAACAAACCACTTCTCCACCGGAAAAAAAGTACTGTGATAGAAAAATAATTTCAGCTCATTAACTGTTCAAAGGCATTTTTGAGTAATGACCTTACCTGAACATGTGATAAATCACTTTCCTTGAACTGTTGTAGCACAGACAGAGCTCCTTCTTCATTAAATTCCCTGAGAGCATCAATTGCTCTTTCATCAAGATCGACATAAGCTACCAATCCTAAAAATTAAATTGAAAAAGGATAACATTATTGCAATAAAAGGGGTAAGCTAAATTGTCCTATTGAAGTCTATAAATTGTATACTCAATGCTATCACTAATTAATTGCACTTTCATTTAACTATCTGCATGTATGTGGCTATACAAATACTACATAGAAAGGTTAAGTAAAATATAAAAATAAAAGATAAAATGTCAACACCTTTAAACAAACAAAAAAATCCTAAAACCAATTTCCAATTCCCCAAACAGTGTAAAGCTTGAAAGTTTAAAGGTCAATCTGATGCATATACTATAGTACAGATTAAACATTCATTTAACAAATTACTGTTTATGTTTTAGAGTGGTAAGAATACATTGTATTTCCCAAGGACAAACCTTCAAATTATGGATTGTTACAGCTGTTCACTACATAAGTGGGGAAAAATATGAGAACCAATTTTACTTAATAATTCTTCCCACTCTCCAAGAAGTGTCAAAGGCTTTCCCTTGTTAGCACCAAAGATAAAACTGAAATGCATTTGTTTATCTGAGCATCTACTTTGCTGCAGTCAGAATGTGGACAGGCATAATTTTGAACTCTTCTACAAATACAAGTGCAGCTTGATTAATCAATTCTGAAAGTCATATTTTAAGACATTCTTTGTTCTAAGGTAACAAGCTGAGATTTAAAAGATGCTGTGGCATTCATAACACTGACTTATCGACAATGACAATTTTTTTCAAATGACAATAAGACTTTTTTTCAAATGGCAAATGGACTTACTAGTAAATTATACAGGAAATATATGCACTACATTCTATGTAGTATATTTATGTAGTATATTGAACTGCACACAGAACATCTAAATTTAAAGTAAAATTTAACTCTGTATAAGGAATCTATTTCAGAATTGATCCAATATAAAATGTTATATTGACAGATTAAAACCCCCAAGTCCATATGAACTAACATCAAAAGTGACTCCATCTTGGTAAAGCCAAAAAGAACTTATTCCATACAGTAAATAAATTTTATTTATTTATTAATTTATTTACTTTTTGGTACTGGAGACTGAACCCAGGGGCATTCTACCTCTGAGCTACAACCCCAGTCCTTTTTATTTTGAAACAGGGTTTCACTAAATTGCTTAGGCTGTCCTCGAACCTGCACTCCTCCTATCACAGCCTCCCAAGTACTAGGATTACAGGTGTGTGCCACCATGCCCCAGCTAATAAAAAATTTTTAAATAAATATGCCACTTGCAAAGTTACTTTTTAAAAAAATGTTGCCATGATTTGTTTTAAAAGCTCAAAATGAGCAAGCCTAAATAAATGGAGTTTTCTTACTTGAATGTCTCATACCACCACCAGAAGGCACAACTCAGGACACTCATCAATCCATTCTGTCAATCCAATCCTACACCCAAACCATCAGCCTCTTAGCATAACAAAACACTCTACAGGAGAGCATCTCTAAGCAGATCATTGCCAAGTCTCTATGGCAGAATGTCACAGAAAGTTCCCGAGGACTGATTTTCAAATGGGATCATCACCCAGGAGTCATTTTTAAAGTCATTTTAGCATCTAAAATTATCCTGAGCTGCCCAGATTTTTAAAAATGCTAAGGACAAAAAAAAAAGGAAAAACAGCTATTTGTCTACTGTACTTAAGACACATTTATGAGTGAGACAATTCAATTCTCTCTCTCTCTCTCTCTCTCCCCAATCTGGATAGGCACACAAAACACAGAGGAAGAAAGTTTCCATCTATGGCCCCAAAGGAGGACACATTTATTTACGAACAACGCTCCCTAAGGGTAAATATTTCTCTCCCTCTTTGAAACTTCAAACCACTTACAACCAACCATATTAAGATGTTCAAAGTTGCTTAAGCACTTAACCATGGGACTTCTGGATTAAAAAATAAAAAAGCAGCTGTTACAAACCAAACACTTCCAAATTACCGAGAGATGTGGATTTTTGTCCATTAGAAACTAGACATGCCACAAACTCTCAAGGAGTCTGACATTTATTATCATTTCAGACAATAACTATTCCTCTTATTATGCCACCTAATCAGACCTAAGCTGATTTAACAATCACTTTTAAGAAGCTAAAAGTAGAAAAGTAAAAGCAAAATGATGACTGATTTAGGTTAAGAAAAAATACAAAATTTGGTATGCTGAAACATACATTTTAATTGGTGGTAAATCTAAGATAAATTGATGTACTGTTCTGAAACAACTAAGACTGCATATTCAACACTAAGAAGGCTTCAAAATAATGAAATAAGAATATCAAAGTCAAACCCAGTGTGTCCTCAGTGAAAGGGAAAGTAACAAATATTCAGCTCTACACAGATCAGAAACAGTAAGCATTATTTAACCTTAAAAATCTATAAAATTCAAAGTGGTTTGCCCTCACTTTCATAACCAGTCAGAAACAAGAAATGCATATTATACCTGTCTGAAATATTTCATCAAGTCTTTCTGCCACCTTCTGTGGGAGGCCTGCCTCTATCAGTGTCTTGTAGTGTTCTGTGTGAGTTACACTGGAAGTATCCATTGGTTCTTCCTCTTCTTTTAACTGTACCGCATTACCATTCACCTGATTAGCCATTTTATTATGCTGCTGGAAAAAATTCAGGAGCTATATTACATTAAGCCAGAAATAACTAGTTTGTAGGACAATGCATGATTTATCTAAACTAATTTGTACACATGCTGCTAATAACCTCTATCCGAAACAATATTTTAAGCCTTTTGTGATGCATCTGACCTAAATTTGCAATAATCCTGTAAAATATAGAAAATGTACATGAAAGCATTAGATCTTTAAGGAACTTCATGTACACTAAGTTAAATAAAAACAAAAATACTGAAGGTAGAATTGCTGATTAACAAAAGCAGCTGTTGTATCCTGGTGAGCACAAATCACCACAAAATCCTAAAATCCTCAGCTCTCAATTCTTATACAGTTTTAAAGTTTGGTTTAAAAACAGAATGAACACCCACAGACCACTTAATCAAGATTTAAGGACTTTCAAATTTTCCTAGCTCTGCTTCAAATACAATACAGGGCGAAGTAAGTCCCTGTCATCTCTAGTTCAACATGCTGGTGGCTTGGGTTTTCTCCACTTCACTTAAACAAAAAAAAAAAAACCACATAACTTTCCCATTAATTTTTGTTCTAAGATTAATTTGCTATTCCCATTCACAGATTTAAAAGAAAAAATGACCAAGTTTAAAAGCTAAACAATTATTTTAAGTCCATATAAAAATAAGTGAGCTAAAGTTGAGGTTGCTTCTTTAAAAATAAGTCATGAGCACGTACTGAATTTTTCATATTAGTAAAATAAAGATGCAGAAACATATTGAAGAATGGACAACTAACTTCTTCCAAATAATTTTCACAACAACCTAATTAGGATAAACTAAAGCCAAATTTCTCAGATTAACCTACCAAAAGTCATTTTGTATGTTCAGCCTACATATAATGCTGAAGTGGCCCAATTCCCTGAAGAGAGTAAATAATAAACCATACAAGGCCAGTCTCTATCCTGCCTCAAAAGTCAGGGAATTAAACGTTCATCTGTCTATGATAAAATCATAATGTGATGAAGATAACAGGCAGCGGAATAGAGACATTGCAACACATACTGAAATAAAAGACATGAAAGTGGATCTCAAGAAAATGTCTACTTTTCTTGAAGAAACTCAAGATACCCAATCAGCTATTGAGAAAATAAAGTCTCCTAAAAAGCACTAAGACAACATAAGACAACCACACTTCTGAATTGCTTATCAACACTGTGCAAATGCACCAGGTGCAGTTTTCTGGCTTAAAACAACGTTTCATTTCAAAGTCCACTGATACTTAGTTGAAGTTAATGAAAGAGGGAAGAAGACCAATAGAAGAAAGAAGTAACAGAAGAAAGAAGAATGGAAAATGTAGGAAGTATTACTCTGAAAATGAGATAAACAATATCATGAATTCTCAGGATCACAAAACATTATTAAGACTTGATAGCCCTCTAATATCTATATAGACGCAGGATGCGGTTAAATTTTGGGTGGATAAATGTTTCTCGAGGCAAGCCTCAAATTCTGATGAACTAGCAAAAACAGAAACACTCAAAACTGGCACACCTTGATCAAGAAACTATCATCATGTGAGATGAATATATTTACTGAGTAATACAACCTAGTTCTATAAAGATGCATCCTAAAATCCAATCTCTTTGTGGACGTATAGTTGTTTCTCCCAGGCCCACCCTCCTCCAAATACTATGGTAAGATCATCAGAACTCAAGTTCTCCATATCACAAGACCCTCACAGTATTCCACCTGAGAATAGTATCAGTTACAGAAAAGAGGCAAATTTTAAACAGAAAAGTTCAATGAACACCTGTTAAAAGTTTTTTTTAATGTGTAAAGCAAAAAGACAAGCTATGTATTAAGCACAAGATAGAAATATTTATGCCTACCATTTCATTGCAAAGGCTCTGAAAGTTGATATTGAAATTGGTTAAATTTTCCAAAAAAGTTTGTAAATTTTAACAAAAAAGTAAAATAATTAGATTCAGATCAAGGAAAAACCTCTCTTCAAGCCGAATACAAATGCTCATTTAAAAGACGTTTATGTCATGTGAGACCATTTAAAACTCATGTCAATTCAACACGATGCCACACAGCCAAACCATATTTCTGGATGCAGCAAATATACTAAGGTGACTAGAGTCACTTGACCTAAACATTTTTGCAAAAAGTAGACACTTAAATAAGATTTAAAAAGGGCTGCTGGGAGATTTGGGAAGTCAGTACTAATTTGCTCCCTGACTTTTTCTGAACATCTCTGTGCAAATTCTCCACGTTAAGAGACGGGCTTTAAAAGAACCAGCGAAATGAAAACTAACGGTTATCTCATGGCTCAGGAGTGTGAAGCCCTTACCCTACGACTGACTCATGAGACATGAACTCAGCCTCTTGAGGACAGCAAAAATCTCAAACAGGTAGTGTGAAAGGATCGAACCTTTCAAGAACCCCTTGACTTTACATTTTGGCAACATGGTTACTACTGCATAAGAAAAAAAGAATTGCTTTTCCAATTTAGTGCGCCTATAACATTCTTACAGTTATCTATTTAGGGCGCCGCTTGAAGCCTAAGTTCCACGGCCTCTAGTAGTCATTTTTTCCTTCAAATCTCAGCTCGCAGCATGCAGACTGGGGGAGGGGGCAGGCTTCCCACACAAATCGGTCTTTCGGCTTCCGCTCACACAAAAGTTTTCTCCCAGCTCAGGTAACCCTGGGATTTGCACCCCGCCCTCTGCCCACCCCACCCACTCAGGCCCGACCCGATTAGCCACACAGCCCACTCTCGGCCAGGCCGCCCGGACCAGAGCCCAGCGGCCCGGGCGGGGAGAGGCGATGCGCCCGGGCGCCTCAGGCCCTCCGCCCGGTCGGGCCGCGTGGAGCGGCGGGCGGAGGCGGGAAAAGCGCGGCGGGCCCGGCAGGCCGCGCGGAAGACGCGGAGCGGACCGAGTCGAGGGACCGGGACTGGAGGGGCGGGAGAGGATGAGTGAGCGCGAGGAGGCGCCTCGGCCGGGCTAGGCCCGCAGCGGCGCCGCCGGACCAGACCGAAGCCGCCCCCAGCCCATCCCCACCCCCACCCCCGGGCCTCGGAGCGCAAACAAAACGACCAGGCGCCGAGCCTGGGCCGGGCCGAGTCGGGCCGGGGCTCCCGGCTCCACCCCCCACGGGCCGGCGCGAGACTCACCAGGGCAGAGCAGGGGCCGGCGGCCGGACCCGTGAGAATCAGCGCGAGGCGCTTTGAAAACGACTAGAAATGGCGCGCGCGCCACCCCCTCCCCCCCTCATGGACCGAGACGCGATCCCGGCAGCACGCGGGGTTTCCCGGAACTGCTTCCAGGGACTCCGAACCGCTGGGCAATCACCTCGCGAGGTGGCCTGACAGGCAGCTCAGGCGACCAATAGTAGCGAAGCAAAGCGGCCCACGCCGGACGACTCAGAAGCCAATCGGTGCAGCCGTCGGCTGAGCCAATGAGGGCACTCAGCGCCACTGGCTGGGGCGCCTCCGGGGCGGGGGCAGGCACACAAAGGGGTCTGTGGTGGGAGCCCGGGTAGTCGTGAGGCTGCCGGGCACCGGGCCCTGGGTGGCCGAGACTCCTCCCTCCCTGTCTGCCGTCCTTGCGAGCTCAGAATGCAGGCCTTGCGCCGCGTGGCCGCCTCCGGAGCCCCGCCTCCTACGGTCCGCGCCGGCCAGGCTCCGCCATGGCGCTCCCGCCTGGCCGCCGGTGCCGCTTCGCCCCCGAGTCCCTGGCGCCCCAGACACGCCCATCGCCGCGCGTTCGGTCCCCTCTCGGTGTCACCCTTTTGGCTCTAGTTAGAATACGGCTTAAGAATTAATTGGCTTGACGTTTTGCTGGAGAATTTCGTGTAGAAAAGCATCCCTTGGAACGATCGGAGAACTGCCTCTTTCCCTCCCTGGCTCACTTCCACACATCCTTGGTGGCCGCTCAGCCTGTGAGGGAAGTCGCTGAAGAGGGCATGACTCGAGAGAAATGTGTATCACAAATGATGAAGCATGGACCTTTCTCCCACAGTGTTTGGAGCCAATTAGCATTCATAAAGTAGAAAAGGCCGATAGCTCCAGCCATGAAGCCAAAAGAGCCATGCAAGGAAAGAATTCCTAAAGGAGACTAATTGCTGTTATTCCTAAACCTGTTTCTCACCTTTCACCCCTACTGACTTGTTCTCCGTCCTCCCCTTAGTCCAAACCTAGCTCATCCCAGAGAAACCCTCCCAGTTCACTTCTGTAGAGCCAGCCCTTGTTTTTCCACCCCAACCCCAAATTCCAACTAGATACACTGGACGGTCATTAAGTTTCTCAAAACCTGTAAACCAAAATTTAATTATTGCTTACAGCGGGGCATGGTGGTGCATACCTGTAATCCCAGAACTTGGGAGGATGAGACAGGAGGATCTCAGATTCAAAGCCAGTCTCAGCCATTTAGCGAGACCCTGTTTCAAAATGAAAAGGACTGGGGGTGTAACTTGGAAGTAGAATGTCCCTGGGTTCAATCCCCAGTAGCAAAAATAAAAATTAAAAATAATATATATTACTTACCTATAGCTATGGTTCGAATGTGTTCCCCCAAAAAGCATGTGTTGCAAACTTAAACCCAAGTGCAGTTGTGTTGGGAGGCAGAGGCTGCTGAGTGTTTCTGTCACTAGGATTCCACACTCATGACTGGATTAATGCTGTGGATGGACTTGATACTGTGAGTTTGATCTCTGCTCTCTGCGCTTCCACCATGGATGACATGGCAAGAAGGCCCTTATCAGGTGTGCCCCCTGAATCATGGACTTCCCAGCCTCTAGAACTGTATGAAATCCATCTCTGTTCTGCTATTTATGTATTTATTTATTTATTTATTTATTTTGGGCAGTGCTGGGGATTGAACCCAGGGGCATTCTACCTCCAACCTACACCTCCAGCCCTATTTTATTTTTGGTACTAGGGATTGAACCCAGGGGCATTTTACCTCTGACCCACTCCCCCAGCCCTATTTATTTATTTATGTATTATGGCACTGGGAATTGAGCCCAGGGGCATTCTACCTCCGAGCTATACCCCCAGCCCTATTTTATTTTTATTTTGAAACAGGGTCTCACTAGGTTGATAAGAGTCTCACTACTTGCTGAGGCTGTCCTTGAACCTGCAATCCTCCTGTCTCAGCCTCCCAAGTACTGGGATTATAAGCATGCACCACCACGCCCAGCTATATTTTTATTTTGAAACAGGGTCTCACTAGGTTGATGAGAGTCTCACTACTTGCTGATCCTCCAGTCTCAGCCTCCCAAGTACTAGGATTATAGCGTGCACCACCACGCCCAGCTCTGTTCTATATAAAGTGCTCAATCAAGCCGGGCATGGTGGCGCACGCTTGTAATCCTAGTACTTGGGAGGCTGAGACCGGAGGATCCGGGTTAGCGGCCAGCCTCAGCTGCTTAGTGAGGCCCTCCGCAACTTCGTGAGACCCGGTTTCAAAATAAAGTATAAAAAATAGGGCTGGGGGTGTAGCTCGGAGGTAGAACGCCCCTGGGTTCAATCCCCAGTACCGCAAAAATAAATAAATAAAGTGCTCAGTCTCAGGTATTCTATTATAACAATACAAAACAGACTAAGACATCCACTATGTGTCCAGGATCAAGATAAATCTGAGTACATCTAAGTTTTGTGTTATGGGATGTAAAACTTATAGAAATGCTGGGTATAGACGTGTACCTCATTGTTAGAGCTGTGCTTAACATGCAAGGACCCCTGTGCTAGATACTGTTATTAAAACAATTCTATCGAGCCGGGTGTGGTGGCGCAGGCTTGTAATCCCAGTACTTTGGAAGGCAGAGACTGGAGGATACGGGTTCGCGGCCAGCCTCGGCTCTCTCTCTCTCTCTCTCTTTCTCTCTACTTAGTGAGACCCTCCGCAACTTCGTGAGACCTGGTTTCAAAATAAAGTATAAAAAAATAGGGCCGGGGGTGTAGCGCAGAGGTAGAACGCCCCTGGGTTCAATCCCCGGTACCGCAAAAAAAAAAAAATTCTATCACCAAATGTTGTCTGGAATATTTCAAATATTCTGCCATATACTTCTTATAGGTATATTCCACCTTTTCAGACCATATATCCTTTTTGTTGTTGTTGTTTGTTTGTTTGTTTTTTGCGGTACTAGGGATTGAACCCAGGGGCATTCTACCTCCGAGCTACACCCCCAGCCCTAGTTTTTATTCTTCATTTTGAAACAGGGTCTCATTAAGTTCTGGAGGACTTCACTAAGTAGCTGAGGCTGACTGAGAACCAGGATCCTCTGGTCTCAGCCTCCCAAATACTGGGATTACAAGTGTGCGCCACCACACCCAGCTCAGACTATATATCTTGATTTTATGTATATGTATGTGTATACATACATACATATATACTTTTGTGTGTGTGTGGTAATGGGGTTTGAACCCAGAGGTGTTCTACCACTGAGCTACAGCCCCAGTCCTTTTTATGTTTTTATTTTGAAACAAGGTATTGCAGCCGGGCATGGTGGCGCACACCTGTAATCCCATTACTTGGGAGGCTGAGATAGGAGGATTGCAGGATTGAGGACAGCCTTAGCAAGTAGTGAGACTCTCATCAACCTAGCAAGACCCTGCTTCAAAATAAAAACAAAATAGGTGTGGGGGTGTAGCTCAGAGGTAGAGTACCCCTGGGTTCAATCCCAAGTACCACACACACAAAAAAAGATTGAAGCCGGGCGTGGTGGCGCACGCTTGTAATCCCAGTACTTTGGGAGGCGGAGACCAGAGGATCTGGGTTCGCGGCCAGCCTCAGCTCTCTTTCTCTGTCTCTGTCTCTCTCTCTCTCTCTCTACTTAGTGAGGCCCTCCGCAACTTCGTGAGACCCGTTTTCAAAATAAAGTATAAAAAATAGGGCCGGGAGTGTAGCACGGAGGTAGAACGCCCCTGGGTTCAATCCCTGGTACCGCAAAAAAAAAAAAAAGATTGAAAGAAACAGCGTATTCCTAAATTACCACATGGTGGCCTCGAACTTGTGATCATCATCTCACCCTCCCAAGTACTGGAATTACAGGTGTGTGCCACCTTGCCCAACTATATTTTGATTTTTTTTTTTTTTGGCGGTCCCAGGGATTGAACCCAGTGGCATTCTAACTCCGGGCTACACCCCCCAGCCCTATTTTTTGTTCTTTATTTTTGAAACAGGGTCTCACTAAGTTTGCGGAGGGCCTCACTAAGTAGCTGAGGCTGGCCGCAAACCCAGATCCTCCGGTCTCAGCCTCCCAAGTACTGGGATTACAAGCGTGCACCACCATGCCCAGTTAAGTGCTGTTTTTTTTTTTTTTTTTTGCGGTACCGGGGATTGAACCCAGGGGCGTTCTACCTCCGCGCTACGCCCCCGGCCCTATTTTTTATACTTTATTTTGAGACCGGGTCTCATGAAGTTGCGGAGGGCCTCACTAAGTACAGAGAGAGAGAGAGACAGGGAAAGAGAGAGAGAGAGAGAGAGAGCGAGCGTGTGCACGCGCATGTGCGCGCGTGCGCGAGCTGAGGCTGGCCGCGAACCCGGATCCTCCGGTCTCCGCCTCCCAAAGTACTGGGATTACAAGCGTGTGCCACCACGCCCGGCTAAGTGCTGGTTTTTAAGGCTAATGTGTGTGAGTAAAAAGTAAAACACCCAAAATGACAGCCAGGGAACTTCCCAGGACTGGCTTGAGTGATATGTTCACCGCTCTCCCCGGGCTGATGCAACCCTAGCATTGGATGTAACTGCGCATGCCCAGCCTCAGCTGAAGGAGCATATGCCTACCTAAGATAAGACCCCCTCAAACAGTATATAAGGCCCAAGAGAATTAGGCCCAGTGAGCCTCCAGCTCCAAGTCAAGTGAGTTACCAGACTCCCTGTCACGGTGCTCCACGACTGCTGGTGTGTTCCCACCAATCCAAGAACCTGGAGAAGAAAATGCGTTCTGGTAAGCTCCCTTGCTGAATCTTGGCTGCACAGAGTTAGGGCTCCCATACCTAGTGTGAAGTGTGAAAATAAATTGGTATAAACTCCCATCAGCGCTGGGCGTGGTGGCGCACGCTTGTAATCCCAGTACTTGGGAGGCGGAGACCAGAGGATCCGGGTTCGCGGCCAGCCTCAGCTACTTAGTGAGGTCCTCCGCAACTTTGTGAGACCTGGTTTCAAATAAAGTATAAAAAAAATAGGGCTGGGGGTGTAGCTCGGAGGTAGAACGCCACTGGGTTCAATCCCCAGTACTGAAAAAATATAAAAAAACTCCCATCAGGAGTCTGAATCTAAATTCCACCATTCTATAGCTCTCCAACTCTTCCTAGAGGGTGGGGCTCACTCAGAACAGGTAGAATGCCCCTTGGTTCTATCCCCAGTACCACACACACACAAAAAAGTATGGTCACCAAAAAGAAATCATACACACATTCTTTTTTTTTTTTTGTACTGGAGATGGAAACAAGAGTCTGTCTACCTCTGGGCTACACACCCAGCCTTATTTTATTTTTTTATTTGTTTTTTGTGGGGTTTTTTGGCAGTACTGGGGATTGAACCCAGGGGTATTCTACCTCAGAGCTACACCCCCAGCCCTATTTTTTATTCTTTATTTTGAAACAGGGTCTCACTAAGTTGCGGAGGGCCTCACTAAGCAGCTGAGGCTGGCTGCGACCCGGGATCCTCCGGTCTCAGCCTCCCAGGTACTGGGATTACAAGCATGCGCCACCACGCCCGGCTATTTTTTTTATTTGGAAACAGGGTCTTGCTAAGTTGCTGAGAGCCTCATTAAGTTGCTGAGACTGCCCTTGAAGCTGTGATCCTACTGGGATTAGAGGCATGTGCCACCACACCCAGCTGAAATCATGACATTCATGAATTTTATTATTATTTTTGTACTAGGGATTGAACCCAGGGGCCTACCTCTGAGCTACACACCCCCAGCTCAATTTTTAGTTTCTTATTTGGAAACAGGGGCTTGCTAAGTTGCAGAGGCTGGCTTTAAACCTGCAATCCTCCTGTCTCAGCCTCCCAGGTACTGGGATTACAAGCGTGCGCCACCACACCCGGCTGACATTCATGAATTTGATATTCCATAACTACTCATTGCATGCCCTATACATACAAATCATTGTTAAGAGTAGAGAAAATAAGCCAGGCGCAGTGGCACACACTTGTAATCCCAGTACATGGGAGGCTGAGGCAGGAGGATCGCAGGTTCCCAATCAGCCCTACTTAGTGAGGCTCTCCACAACTTAGCGAGACCCTGTTTCAAAATAAAGAATAAAAAATAGGGCTGGGGGTGTAGCCTGGAGGTAGAATTTCCCCTGAGTTCAATCCCCAGTGCCACACACACACACACACACACACACACACACACACACACACATACAAACACACACAAAAGAGTAGAGAAAATAAAATGAATGAAACACTATCTCTGTCCTTTAAGAGGTGACATTCTAGCTGATGAAGCAGGATAAGTACAAACAATAAAAATGGGCTGGAAAGGGACCCTCCAGGTGTATTCCCACTCTTTTTTTTTTGTTGTTTTGGGTTGTTGTTTATTTGTAGTACTGGGAATTAAACCTAGGGCATTCTACCGCTGAGCTATACTCCTAGCCCTATTTTATTTTTTATTTTGAAACAGGGCCTCACTAAGTTTCTGAGGCTGGCTGCAAACCTGCAATCCTCCTGTCTCAGACTCCCAAGTACTGGGATTATAGGTGTGCACCACCACGCTTGGCAGCTATATCCCTACTCTTTAAATTAGGTAACAGAGTACAGCCAGGCCTTCCGTAAACCTTCCCTGTCACAGACCAAATCTGTGGTTTGAGCTGGCGTATCAGTGAATATGCTTCTGTTTCTTAGAATAATTAAAAGGTTTGAGCCAGGCGTGGTGGCGCACGCTTGTAATCCCAGTACTTGGGAGGCTAAGACCAGAGGATCACAGGTTCGTGGCCAGCCTCAGCTACTTAGTGAGGCCCTCCACAACTTAGTGAGACCCTGTTTCAAAATAAAGAATAAAAAAATAGGAATGGGGTATAGCTCAGAGGTAGAATGCCCCTGGGTCCACTCCCAGTACCACACACACACACACAAAAAAAAAAGAATAATTAAAGGGCTCTAGAATATTCATATTGAAGGTTGGCCATTTAGTATTTACAACCTGCAATAATAGAGGTTTTTTGTTTTTTGTTTTGTAGTACTGGGGATTGAACCCAGAGGCATTCTACCTCTGAGCTACATCCCCAGCCCTATTTTTTCTTTTTTTGGAACAGGGTTTCACTGAATTGCAGAGGGCCTCATGAGGTTGTTGAGGCTGGTGTCAAGCCTGCTATCCTCCTGTCTCAGCCTCCCAAGTACTGGGATTACAGGAGTGTACTAACTGCCTGGCTAGACAGAGAATTTTTTTTTTTTTTTTTTTTTTTTGCAGTACCAGGGATTGAACCCAGGGGCATTCTACCTCCGAGCTATACCCCAGGCCCTATTTTTTATTCTTTATCTTTGAAACAGGGTCTCGCTAAGTTGCAGAGGGCCTCAGTAAGTAGCTGAGGCTGGCCGCTAACCCGGATCCTCCGATCTCAGCCTCCCAAGTACTGGGACTACAAGAGTGCGCCACAACGCCTGGCTTTTATTTTTATTTCGAAATAGGGTCTCACTAGGTTGGTAAGAGTCTCACTACTTGCTGAGGCTGTCCTCAAAAATGTGATCCTCCTGTCTCAGCCTCCCAAGTACTGCGATTGCAGGTATGAGCCACCATTCATGCCCGGCTTTTTTTATTTTGAAACAGGGTCCCCTAGGTTGCTGCAAGTCTCGCTAAATTGCTAAGGCTGGCCTTGAACTTGTGATCCTTCTGTCTTGGCCTTCCAAGTACTGGGATTATAGGCATGCACCATTGCGCCCAGCCTATTTTCATTTTCATTTTTTTGAAACATGGTCTCACTAAGTTGCTGAGGGTCTCACTAACTTGCTGAGGCTGACTTTGAACCTGCGATCTTCCTGTCTCAGGCTCCCAAGTACTAGGATTATTACAGGCATGTGCCACCATGCCCAGTTTGGGTAGGTTTCTTAGAATATAAAATTTCTCATAAAGACTGTATATGACCAGGTATGGTAACACATGCCTGTAATCCCAATACTTTGGAGGCTGAGGCAGGAGAATCTCAGGTTCAAGGACAGCCTCAGCAACATAGTGAGACTCTCAGCAACCTAGGGAGACCCTGTTACAAAAACAAAAACAAAAAAGTGGCTGGGCGTGGTGGTGCACGCTTGTAATCCCAATACTTGGGAGGCTGAGACAGGAGGATCACAGGTTCGCAGTCAGCCTCAGCTACTTAGTGAGGCCCTCCACAATTTAGCGAGACCCTGTTTCAAAATAAAGAATAAAAAATCGGGCTGGGGGTGTAGCTTGGAGGTAGAATGCCCCTGGGTTCAATCCCCAGTACCACCAAAAAATAAATAAAGTAGAAGCCAGGTATGGTGACACAAGTTTGTAATCCCAATACTCAGAAGGCTGAGACAGAAGGATTGCAGGTTTGTGGCCAGCCCTCCGCAACTTAGTGAGACCCTGTTTCAAAATAAAATAGAGCTGGGGGTGTAGCTCAGCGGTAGAACCCCTCTGGGTTCAATCCCCAGCACCACAAATAAATAAGATAAAAAAGGCTTGGGGTATAGCTCAGAGATAGAACGCCCCTGGTTTCAATCCCCAGTACCACAAAAACAACAAAAAGAGATTGTCTATATAGATGTCATAATCCTCATTAACATTTGTTAAGCACTTACCATGTTAATTCTTTTAATGCTCACAATACACTAGGCTAGTACCAAAAGGTGTCATCTCCTCCCGCAAATGAAGAAACTGAGGACTAAAGTCAAAGTCAGAGCTGAGACCCAAACAGTGGTGTAATTTCAAATTCCATTCTCTCAATCATTATGCTACTCAGTGAGAAGAGATTAATTGAAACCAGTAAAGTAGTCCCGCGCCACGGCTCATGCCTGTGATCCCAGTGCTTGGAAGGCTAAGACAGGAGAAGTGCAGGTTTGAGGCCAGCATGTGGTAATTTAGTGAGACTCTGTTTCAAAATGAAAAATAAAAAGGGTTGGGGATGTATCTCAGAGGTAGAGTGCCTCTGGATAGAATTAGGTTCAATCCCCAGTACCACACATACACACACAAAAAAGTAAGGTTAAACCTCCCTCTTTTTTTTTTTTTTTTTTGGTACTTGGGATTGAACCCAGAGGCATTCTACCTCCAAGCTACACTCCTAGCCCTATTTTATTTTTATTTCAGGACAGGGTCTCCCTAGGTTGATGAGTCTCACTACTTGCTGAGGCTGTTCTCAAACCTGCAGTCCTCCTATCTCAGCCTCCCAAGTACTGGGATTACAGGCGTGTGCCACCATGCCTGGCTTTTTTACTTATTTAGTGGTACTAGGGATTGAACCCTGGGGCATTGTACCTCTGAGATACACCCCCAGCCCTATTTTATTTTGTATTTTGAAACAGGGTCTCACTAAATTGGGGAGGTCCTTGCTAAATTGTTTAGGCTGGCCACGAACCTGGGATCCTCCTATCTCAGCCTCCCAAGTACTAGAATTACAAGCATGTGCCACCATACCCAGATTATTATTTTTTCTTTTTTTGAAACAGGGTCTTGCTAGGTTGCTGAGTGTGTCACTAAGTTGTTGAAGCTGTTCTTGAACCTAGGATCCTCCTGTCTTGGCCTCCCAAGTATTGGGATTAAAGGATGTGCCACCATGCCCAGCTGTGAAATTGTTTTTGTCCCTAATTTTTTTTTTCATGATTTCTCTTCTTGGGTTCAGGTGAGAGATAATGGAAAAAATAGAAAAAGAAAAATATAAAAGTGAGCTCTACTTTTCAACCTTTCACTTTCCCAGTCAAACTCAAGAAAGCCCTGCATGGTACTGCATCGCACACCTGTAATCCCCGTACTTGGAGGCTGAGACAGAAGGTTCGAGGTCAGCGTGCCATAATTTAGTGAGAACCTACTTCAAAATAAAAAATAGCCGGGTGTGGTGGCGCACGCTTGTAATCCCAGTACTTTGGGAGGCGGACACCGGAGGATCCGGGTTCGCGGCCAGCCTCAGCTCTCTTGCTCTCTCTCTCTCTCTCTCTCTCTCTCTCTCCTTAGTGAGGCCCTCCGCAACTTCGTGAGACCCGGTTTCAAAATAAGGTATAAAAAAAATAGGGCCGGGGGCATAGCGCGGAGGTAGAACTCCCCTGCATTCAATCCCCGGTACCGCAAAAAAAAAAAAAAAGAAAAACAATATAAAAAATAAAAAGGCTGGGGTTGTAGCTCAGAGATAGAACGTCCCTGGGTTCAATTCCCAGTACCATGGGGGAGGGGGGCTCAACTTTTAAATCCAGTTAGGATTTTCAATTCCAATTTAGAAGTGCTGAACACCTGAGAGCTGGGTGTGGTGGTGCATGCTTGTAATCCCAGTACTTGGGAGGCTGAGACAGGAGGATTGCAGTTCACTGCCAGCCTCAGCAAAGTAGTGAGATTCTCAGCAACCTGAGACCCTGTTTCCAAACAAAAAATAAAATAGGGCTAGGGGTGTAGCTCAGAGGTAGAATTCCCCTGGGTTCAATCCCCAGTACCAAAAAAAAAAAATAATAATAATAAAATAAATAAAAAATAAAAAAGAAGAGCCAGGTGTGGTGGCGCACACTTGTAATCCCAGTACTTGGGAGGCTGAGACCGGAGGATCCAGGTTTGTGGCCAGCCTTAGCTACTTAGTGAGGCCCTCTGCAATTTAGTGAGACCCTGTTTCAAAATAAAGAATAAAAATAGGGCTGGGGGTGGAGATCAGAGGTAGAGTGCCCCTGGGTTCAATCCCCAGTACCACAAAAAAAAAAAAAAAAGAAGTGCTGAACACAGGAGTCCAACGTTCTCTTATTCTGAAGCAGTGAAATTCCCTGGCAACTCAGCACCAGGACCTGGGTGCACCCACCCACTGACACTAAACTCTGCAGTTTAGTGAAAGAAAGCCAAGTGAAAGACAGCCAAGCTCGGTGCAGTGGCATGCATCTATAATCCCAGTACTTGGGAGGCTGAGACAGGAGGATAGCAGGTTCCAGGCTAGTACGGAAACTTAGCAAGACCCTGTTTCAAAAATAAAATAGTAGCTGGATTTAGTGGCACATACTTGTAATCCCAGTACTTGGGAGGCTGAAACAGGAGGATCCGGGTTTGTGGCCAGCCTCAGCTACTTACTGAGGCCCTCTGCAACTTAGTGAGACCCTGTTTCAAAATAAAGAAAAAAAAAACAGGGCTGGGGGTGTAGCCCGGAGGTAGAATGCCCCTGGGTTCAATCCCCAGTACCGCAAATATAAATAAATAAATAGCATTTAAAAAATTAAAATAGGGCTGGGGGTGTAGCTCAGAGGTAGAACACCCTGGGTTCAATCCCCAGTAACACACACACACACACACACACACAGTCTTTATTTTCCAAGTCTTAGCTATAGAATTAAAATCTTTCAGCCAGGTGTGGTGGCTTCCGCTTGTAATCCCAGTACTTTGGGAGGCAGAGACCGGAGGATCCGGGTTCGCGGCCAGCCTCAGCTCTCTCTCTCCCTGTCTTTCTCTC
>PVJS01020060.1:7818-33131 GCA_004027185.1 Glis glis | reverse complement strand
CAACGCAGTGGTCACAGGGAGAAGCCCCTTGCTCTCCGAGAACAAAGCTTTTATCCCTTAAGGAGGCAGCCCACCCCACCTTTACATTGATAGGTTAGTTTAAAACATGAGCTTGTTGGCGTTCCCTGGTTGGTTTAATTTTCGCGCCTTAGGTAGGGGTCATCATTAGGGAAGCATTAACCCTATATGGTGACATTTAAGCTGATTGGTCGGGCCCGCAGTACCTTTCTCAGGAATGTCCAGGATGGGTGGGGGGGCCTGCTGACTCTGGTCAGAGTGGCCTCGCCCGATTATCTGCGAATTCCAGACCCAGGTGTGCTTGACACCAATTGGCTGTTTCTAGGGGTTGCTAGGGACAGGATCAGATTAGCACACTTAATGGTTTCTAAAGGGTATGGGGCAACAGGCTATAGAAACTTAACTTCTAGAAAAACAGATACTTAGGCCTATTCTACTGAAAGCTTTAACTAAAGTCTGTCATGGTGTCGCTTTGGTTCTTCAAAGTCAAAGAATAAAAAGGGCTGGAGGTGTAGCTTAGAGGTAGAATGCTCCTGGGTTCAATCCCCAGTACTGACAGAGAGAAAGAGAAAGAGAGAGAGAACAACTTACTAAGCTGCTTCCTCAATCAAGAGTCTTAGTCTCTCTACACCTCTGTATCATTAACTGTCAACTGGAGCTAGTAGTACCTAGTATTGTCAACAGTGACAGTTTAGTAGTGAAGAATAGACGAGTGCCCAGCATATAGGAAGCACTGTCAGTATTTTTGTCCTTGTTGTTGTTGTTGGAGTTCTCAGATAGCAAAGAAAAAAATTTAATGAGAGAAAGCAAATAACTATACAGCCAGCAGAGATGATGCTTCTTTTCTTTATAAAGGAGAATAGAGAAATGACCCAAAGAACAGGAGACACAATCAGAAGTTCCAGCCAAAAAGCTCACTAGCCATTTGGCTTCATTCAAACCACCCGCCATTCTGTATCTCATCATGTATTGATTCATCTGATATTTATTGAACAACTATTATGCAAGAGAATAGGGGTACCATGGGAAACAATACACAGAAGTTTACAGATAAGTAAGTCCAATTTTTCATGACAAAATTAAAATATAGGTTCAGAGGTTCAAATTAAGAATATCATGTCCTGAGGGATTTTTTAGAATATTTACAAAAACCATGCCCGCCCTCTTCTCTGTCGGGACCTGCTGCATTGAGCCAGTGTCACTGACGGGGCTGTGGCATATGCTCCTGAAATACCGTGATAGGGAAGGGAGAGGCTTGCTAGATCCAAAGTTCTGTGTGCTTCATCCCTCAGTGTTATGGTGGTGGCTGCTGTTGTTTGTTTGTTTCGTTGGTTGGTTTGTTTGTTTGTTTGTTGTGGCACTGGGGATTGAACCCAGGGGCATCCTACTTCTGAGCTACACCACCAGCCCCATTTTATTTTTTATTTGGAAACAGGGTCTCCCTAAATTGCTGAGGACCTCGCTAAATTGCTGAGGCTGGCCTTGAACCTGCATTCCTCCTGTCTCAGCCTCCCAAGTACTGGGATTACAGGCATGCGCCACCACACCCTGTTCATCCCACAGTCTTAACATAACTAAACTCCACTGTGAGGATTTTATTCTAAGCAGATGTTACTGCCCCTACCCTGAAATAGCCTTCACACACATGATCAACTCACAAACATGTGCCGCTGATCACAAGGGAGATGAAACTAAGAAAATGAAATAATAAAAATCCATCTTTAGCTGGGCGTGATGGCACATGCTTGTAATCCCAGTACTTGGGAAGCTGAGATCGGAAGATCCAGGTTCGCGGCCAGCCTCAGCTACTTAGTGAGGCCCTCAGCAACTTAGTGAGACCCTGTTTCAAAATAAAGAACAAAAAATAGGGCTGGGGGTGTAGCTCGGAGGTAGAATGCCCCTGGGTTCAATCCCCAGTACCGCGAAAAAAAAAAATAAAATGCATCTTTTCTGCTGGCAAAACAATGCAAAGTGTCTACCTTTTGTGAGTGGATGGGTTTCTTCTTCTTCACAAATACATATAAAAAAAATCACAGAAAACAGGAATGGCACACAGCATATAAGAGTTCAGTGTTCAGCCTCTGATCGCCTGTAACCCCAGTACTTGGGAGGCTGAGACAAGGAGGATCACAGGTTCAAGGCCAGCCTCAGCAACTTAGTGAGACCCTGTTTCAAAATAAAACATAAGGGAAGGTATCTCAGTGGTAGACAACCAGCCTACAGTGTGCAAGGCCCCAGCTTTGATCCCACCACAAAACAAATGTCTGTATAATAAGTAAAATAGGGCAAAGGGTGCAGCTCAGAGGTAAAATAGGGCGAAGGGTGCAGCTCAGAGGTAGACTCCCCCTGGGTTCAATTCCCAGTACGTAAACAAAAGAGTTAGAATGTTCAACACCCATTGGAAATAGAACAAGCCTTTAAAACTGCAGTAAAGCTTTATATGGAGCAAAAGATGTTTGGAAACCAGGAACCTGTTAGCAAGTTACATGCTAAGAAAAGCCAGGATTGTACTCCATACAGAAGCTGAGCAGAAAACTGTTTGTAAAATGATTCTCATGGGAATAACCCTCTTGTATGGAGACTGGACTTTAGGAATATTCATTCAAGAAGATAACATTTATCAAGGGAACGTGGGGAAAGACAACTTAAATATGCACAAAGCACAGTGTGGATGAAAGAAGGATGGGTTTTTTTTTTTTTTAGTGATTGATGGAATTAAAGCAAAAAGGATGAGAGCTCCACCAGCGAGATGCAAATGGTCAGCAGAGAGGTTCCGCAGGTTCATGGAGCCCTGACAAGAGTCGTGGATCTTTTTCATTGAGAAAAGTTAAAAAATGCTACCCAATGTGCATCTAGGTTCTATCCTACCTTTAAAAAAACCTTCAAGCAGGACAAAAAGTTACTTGTCAGTGTGTCTCAAATACCAGTAAATTCTATTATCATTATGCAGGCCCCTTGATTGTACTAATAAAGCAGATATATTTTATTTTCAAAATCATAACTCTTAGGAAATCCAGTATAAACACTTCCATAAAGATAGGACGAAGAGAATAAATAACAAAACCCTTTGTCCAATTTTTGTGTGTGTTACTGGGGATTGAACCCAAGGGCATTCTACCTCTGAGCTACACTCCAGGCCCCTCCTTTTCATTTTTTTTATTTTGAAACAGGCTCTTGCTAAGTTGTTGAGGGCCTTGCTAAGTTGCTGAGGCTGGCCTCGAACTTGCGATCCTCCTGTCTCAGCCTCCCAAGTACTGGCATCACAGGCATGCACCACCAAACCTGGCTCTTTGTCCAAGTTCTTAAAACCATTTCTAATATATATGCGTATGTATACATATATACATATACACCCTCACATGTACACTCTTCCCAAAATTAATAATAAAAATTTAATATGGGCCAGAATCATGAATAACTTGTTGCAAACTTTCTCACTGACTGAAAAAGATTTGGAAAAAAGCACTCACATCCAACCAAAAGTCTGCATCTTAAAAGAAAGCTGCACACCTGGACAGTGAGGGAGGGGACTCACAGCATGACTCCACTGTCCCCAGAGCGCAGTGACCCTACAGTGTGTGAGGCCTTGGGTTTCACTTTTAGCAGGAATGTTTGTTTGTTTGTTTGTTTGTTTGTTTAGGTACCAGGGATTGAACCCAAGGGTGTTCTACCTCTGAGCTACACCCTCAGCCCTTTTTAAATTTTTTATTTTTGAAACAGAGTCTCATTAGAGAGTCTCGTTAAGTTGCTGAGGTTGGCCTCGAACCTGCGATCTTCCTGTCTCATCCTCTCAAGTATTAGGTTTACAGATACAAGTCATGGCACCTGGCTCCAAGTCTTTCTAAAAGTAAGTAAAGAGCAGAACCATTCATTAGAGACTGCAAAAAAAAAATCCATTGGCCTTGCGCTGCGTCATCTCTAGGTCCAGAAGTCCACAGAGGAGGCGCTGTGAAGTAGACCTTTTCATACGCTGCTGATAGAAGTATAAACAAAAATCCTTTGGAAATTTATCTTTTCAAGAGCCTTAAAAATGTCCTTAGCCCTTCATTCCAACCCAATCCTAGTTATCTATTCTTTTAAAAAGAATCCTAAACCAGGTGTAGTAGCACACTCTCTAATCCCAGTCAGTACTTGGGAGGCTGAGGCAGGAGGATCACTCAGCGAGACTCTTAGTAAATTAGTGAGACTTGTTTCAAAATAATAAAATAAATGAAAAAAGCTAGCTCGGAGGTAGAATGCCCCTGGGTTCAAACACCAGTACCAAAAAAAAAGAATTCTAATATGGAAGGAAAAATATTAATGCACATAACAAGAAACTATCTAGCTTTGCACTGTTGTGTAAAATCTACCTGATGAATATTATGTGCTTATTTAAAATATTACATGTGTATTACATGTGTGTATATGTATGCACATATATCTATATAAACTTATGCTTTCCTGTAAGTAAAATAAGAAAAGCAAAATTATTCACAATATATATTTACAATCTATAACTCTGTGGGACAGACTGGTTACGCTATGACCTGAAAGACCTTTTGAGCTTCTAAATGTCACTCATCCCATAACTCCTCCCACCTCCACTTGTCACCTTCATAAACCAAACCCCCCAGCTCCACCTGTGAACCACCCAGTTATCTTTAGTTGCCTCTACAGAGCCCCAGCTGAACCACATCCCCGCCTTCCAAACTCTCCCCTCACCTGCTTGCTCCATCCGGGCTGCACCGGAAGACACTGAGCCCCTGGCCGCCCTCTCCAGTAGGGGCTGACGCTGTGGCTCTCAGCACGTGGAGACCGGCACTCCATGCCCTCCACTACCGCTTATGCCACGTCCTCTCTCTCCTATCTTTATCATCGGCAACACCACCAATACCTTATGCTTTATGGTGAAAATAGAGATAAGTAGGTGAAATCTATACCCTTCCCTTGTCAATTCTACCAACTTACCGGCATGCTGTGCTTTCTTCCTCCCTGCCTGTCACAAGGCTGGTCCCTCCACGGGAACCCTGGACCCCAACTTGCCATCTCAAAGCCCTCGCACATACAACTCTCTCCTGCATCAATTTCCCCTTCCACTTCATCAGTCCCATTGGCAAGCAAACATAGCTTCATAGCCCCTCTTTAAAACAAAGGCCTGGCGTGGTGGCGCACGCTTGTAATCTCAGTACTTTGGGAGGCGGAGACCGGAGGATCCGGGTTCGCGGCCAGACTCAGCGTATGCATGCGCTCTCGCGCTCGCGCTCTCTCTCTCTCTCTCTCTCTCCCTCCCTCTCTCTCTCTCTCTCTCTCTCTCTCTCCCTCCCTGTCTCTCTCTCTCTCTCTCTCTCTCTACCTAGTGAGGTCCTCCGCAACTTCATGAGACCCGGTTTCAAAATAAAGTATACAAAAAAATAGGGCCGGGGGTGTAGCGGGGAGGTAGAACACCCCTGCGTTCAATCCCGGGTACCACAAAAAAATAAATAAATAAAACAAAGTCAGAATATTAGAGTGGCACATGCATATCCATGTTTATAGCAACACAATTCACAATAGCCAAATTATGGAATCAACCTAGTTGTCCGTCAACAGATGAAGGGATAATGCAAATGTGGTATAGCCACACAATGCACTTTTACTCTGTCATAAAGAAGAACAAAATTAGCCGGGCATGGTGGCGCATGCTTATAATCCCAGTACTTGGGAGGTGGAGACCGGAGGATCCAGGTTCGTGGCCAGCCTCAGCTACTTAGTGAGGCCCTCCGCAACTTCGTGAGACCCGGTTTCAAAATAAAGGATAAAAAATAGGGCCGGGGGTGTAGCTCGGAAGTAGAACGCCCCTGGGTTCAATCCCCGGTACCACAAAAAAAAAAAGAACAAAATTATATCATTTGCAGGGAAATGGATGGAACTAGATAATATTAGACTAAGTAAAATGAGTCAGTTGCAGAAAGTAAAGGGTCGAATGTTTTCTCTCATATGTGGAAACTAGACAGAAAATAGGAAACAAAAGGGACTTTAGATAATTGAGGAGAGAGACCAGTGGAATAGTAGAAGGGGGTGGGGAGGAAATGGGGAGGGGTAAAGGAAGAACTGATGAATCGTGCAAATGATGCTGTGCCCACGTATCAAGGTATCATTATCAACTCACTATTATGTACGGAGCGGGGCGGGCAGCCGGGTGGGACCTCATGGGAAACACACCGAGACCTGCGTGCATGTTTGTTTGTACAACTTTGGACCTCACCATGATGGATAATTACAATGTACCAATAAAAGTATAAGAAAGAAGACAGGAGCACAAATAAAAAAGAATAATTAAAAACAAAGAAATCATTCTTACCACAATATTCTTCCTGCTGTAAGTCTCCTTTTCTTCTTCTTCTCTTTGGCAACGTTCCTAGAAATAATTATCATTATTCACTGTCTCCCTTTCCTCAACACTTCCTCTCTCCTCCACTCAATCATATCAGACTCTCTCCCCACCATTCCACCGAAACAGCACTGAGGAAGGCCATCAAAGACCCCTGTCTTCCCAAGACATTTGCCACAACTGGCCATCCCTTACTTCTTGAAACGCTTTCTACTCTAGTCTTTTCTGGACACCACACTTGCCACTTCTTTGCTCCCTGGCTTGCTGCTGCTCCTCCTCCTCCTCCCTCATAGCCTCCTCACCTTCCTCCAGACTGCCAATTATTGGAATGGCCAAGTCCTGTGCACACAGACTTCTCCACTAAAGGGAGCCCATTCAATCCCCTGGTGTTAAATAGCACATCTCTAGGTAACGTGTGTGTGTGTGTTTGTATGTGTGTGTTACTGGGGATTGAACCCAGAGGCATTCTACCTCTGAGCTAGATCCCCCAGGCCTTTTTACTTTTTATTTTGAAGTAGGGTCTCACTAAATTACTAAGGATCTCACTGGGTTACTGAGTCTGGCCTCAAACCTATGATCCTCCTGTCTCAGCCTCCCAAGTACTGGGATTATAGGTGTGTGCCACTGCTCCTGGCTTGTAGGTAACTCTTAGATATTTTATCTCCATCCCACATAATAATGGTGTGGGGGGGCACAAATCTCATTCAAACTAGTGAGAACAGAACTCCCAATTCTCACCTCCATAATTAGCACCACCCCCCTTTCCATCTCAGGATATAGAACATCTGGAGCTCAGGACAAAACTCACCTTGACTCCTCTTTCAACTCCAAATGCAATTCATCAGTGTGTGCTCTCATATCAACCTCCAAATTGATGCAGGGACTCCGTATTTCTCACTATCTCTTCCCTCCTACCCACCTCACCACCATTATTTCTCACCTGTACTGCCGAAAGCCGCCAGCCGCAGCCCGTGAGGAAGGCTTGGGACTTCGCTCAAGTCCTGCACCCAGCACCATATTGTGCCTCCTCGTGTGTGTGTGTGTGTGTGTATGTGTGTGTGTGTGTGTGTGTGTGTGTGTATTTGTTTTACTAGGGATTGAAACAAGGGACAGTCTACCTCCGACCTACACCCCCAGTCCTTTTTATTTTTAAGTTGCTGAGAGTCTTGCTACATGGCTGAAACTCTCCTCAAACCTGCGATCCTCCTGCTTCAGCCTCCCAAGTACTGGGATTACAGGTGGGCACCATCACACCCAGCCTGTATTTATTTATTTTTGTGGTACTGGAGAGTCAACCCAGGGATATTCTACCTCTGAGCTACACCCCCAGCCCTTTCCATCTTTGGTTTTGAAATAGGGTCTCTCTGGGTTGCTTAGAGTCTCACTAAGTTGCTAAGGTTAGTCTTGAACTTGCAATCCTCCTGTCTCATCCTCCCAAGTACTGGGATTACAGGCATGCACAACCAAGCCTGGCTCTTCCTCATCTTAAAGTGGGCAGGCTGTACCTTTGTGAAAATTCCCACGGGACTGTATTTCTTTTTATTTATTTATTTATTTATTTATTTATTTATTTTGTGGTACTAGGGACTGAATCCAGGGGCATCCTCCTAAGAGCTATATGCCCAGCCCTTTTTTTTTTAAACAGGATCTCACTAGGTTGCTGAGAGTCTCACTACTTGCTGAGGCTGGCCTTGAACCTGCACTCCTCCTGTCTCAGTCTCCCAAGTACTGAGATTACAGGTGCGCACCACCATGCCTAGCTCTTACGAGGCTGTAGTTCTGCTAACAACCGCCATTAAATGAGGCAAAAGAACAAAGAGAACAGACATTTTACCACATAACATAATGCAAAAGGCCAGCATTTAGTAGCTGAGGAAAACATATGAATGTAAACACAGATAATTCAGTATTATTAGGTTTTACAAGCGTGTATCGACCCCGGCGTGTGCCGACTTCTCCCCTATCTTCATCTCAGCCCCACTTCCCCTGCCCGGGTCGTGTCCTCAGCTCCCATCTGGGCTGGTCCCTCTGGTGGCCTCCTCACTGTGCTGCCACCTCCATTCCGTCCCCAGTCCACGCTCACCTCCACACCTCCCCCAGCTCTGATCAAAGCGCGGCACTGTGCGGCCTCGTGGACAGTATTACGTGTCCGTTAACAACTGTGCTTAGAAGGTTTTTGAGAGCATGGTGAAATGCCATTTAATTTAATGTATAGAACAACTGTGCATTACGCCTACAATCACATGCATTGTGCTGTGTGCGCAGGGGACGTGATCTTGAGCGAGGTGCCCGCCACCATGGAGCTGCCGTTCTACTGGTAACCTTGTTCCACCAAGTAATAAAGAAAAGCAGGAGCCTCGTATAACCAAGAAGAAATAGCACCAGAGGAAGGCGGGACTGGCTTTAGAGGAAGGAGATCGACTGTGGACATTACTTCAGGGGCCATAACCCTTGATTCAGGGTGATAAGGAAAGATTGAAGAGCCCCCTGCTCTTAGCGAATCTCCATCGACATGCGGGAACCAGACCTCAGCACAACATTCACCCTTCACATCAACAGCTGATTTGTGCGAGCTCCAGATTTCAATTTATGTTTGTTGAGTAAGTTAATTTTCTTTTGTTTTGTTTTTGCTCTGAACATTTTTGAAACACCAATGCATGAACTTAAATCCCATGTGATGAATTTGAGAAGGCAGTCTTCTTCGAATAATTCATCTTAAAATAGATTTAAGCCTTTCCCATTTATGGTTGGGAAATAGGTACTAATAACACCTTAATGCTAAGTTGTACTAACCCTAATACAATGTAATCATCCCAGCTCTGAACTCTGGGTCATAGTTAGCATGGATTTGTCGGTGGTTACGCTGGCAATGTCGATCATTAAGTGTAAGATGGCTTGGTCTTCAGAGTGGAAGGGCTCAGTCAGGCATCATGGCGCATGCCTATAATCCCAGTAATAGGGAGGCTGAGAGAGGAGGATTGCACATTTGAGGCCAGCCTGGGAAACTTAGCAAGGCCCTATTTCAAAATTTAAAAAAATAAATAAGGCTGGGGTGTAGCTCAGAGGCAGAAAGCCTGTGGGTTCAATCCCCAGCGCCCCACACGCAGCTGGAAAGTCTCATATATTCTTGATGCATTTTGCAGAAAATATTTGACACCTCTGCTGAGAATTCATTTAGACACTATGTTCACGGGTTGGTTTTGTTTTTTGTTTTCCTCCCATTTAAAATAATATTCGAAGGCTGAAGGTAGAGCTCAGTGGTACAATGTACGCATGAGGGCCTGGGATCAGTCCCCAGCACCCAAAAACAAAGAAGTAAATAAAGACATTAAATATGAAATATTAAAAACACATCACAGTGGACAGCCCGGGCTCTGGAACGAAGGTGTTTCCAAAGCAGCGGCGATGTTTCCTGAGTCCTCACTGCCAACATCAGTCCAAATGAAGTGCAGTTGACCAGATGACCAATCCCATAATCCCACCGTGTGAGATTCCCAGGGCTACTGTTCCCATCACCACAAAGTGGGTTGCTTAAAACCACAGAGATGAATTCTCTCACAGTCTGGGGGCCCTAGCCTTCCCCTGAGACTGCTACCCCCGATTCCCTCCTGGCCAGAAGTCCTGGAGCCACCACTGTCCTACTCTAAAGAGTGCCGTGGGTCAGATGCATCGGCATGCCGGCTCGTTTAATTGTTACAGTGACCCTATAGGCCTGGGATGATTGTCCCTATTTTTTTAATTCATTTGTGTATTTTTATTTGTGCATTATAGTCTGGCATCATAATGTAGTTAGTTCGTAGTAACAGTGACGTACATGCACACAGCACTTCGTGGACTTTCCCCCGGCTCCCTCCCCACTCCGCCTTCCCCATACATGATATTGAGATTGACATTGGTAGTCTCACATATGTACATAATCTCAGCAGAAGTGTTTACGTCATTAATTATCCCTCTCCCCTGCCCGCCCTCCCCTAGACCACCTCCCTCTCCACTGGGGTTTTTCCTTTATTATCTGAAGTCCCTCTTGTAACCCGATTACTCCCTAGCTTCTGCATATGAGAGAAAACATATGACCCTTCACTTTCTGTGACTGGCTGATCTCACTTAACATAATGTTCTCCAGGTCCATCCATTTTCCTGCAAATGACATAATTTTGTTCTTCTTTATTGCTGAGTAGAATTCCATTGTGTGTATATCCCATAGTTTTGTAATGCATTCATCTGTTGATGGACACCTAGGTTGCTTGATTGTCCCTATTTTAAGAAAACAGAGGTTTAGGTTACCTGATAGAAAGTGTAGAGCATGGGTTTAAATCCAGCTATGGCCGGGTGTGGTGGCGCACGCTTGTAATCCCAGTACTTTGGGAGGCGGAGACCGGAGGATCCAGGTTCGAGGCCAGTCTCAGCTTGCTCATTCTCTCTCTCCCTGTCTCTTTCTCTCTCTCTCTCTCTCTCTCTCTCTCTCTCTCTGAGGCCCTCCTCAACTTCGTGAGACCCGGTTTCAAAATAAAGTATAAAAAATAGGGCCAGGGGTGTAGTGCGGAGGTAGAACGCCCCTGGGTTCAATCCCCGGTACCGCAAAAAGAAAAAATAAATAAATAAATCCAGCTATGTCTGATTTAAGCCCACGCCCTTTCTTCTGAGCTCTACTATCACTGTAACTCAAATAATATTTGATCCTTACCCAGTCACCATGGTCTATGTCTGTAATCCAACTGAGATGGGAGGCTGAGATAGGAGGATCTCAGGTTCAAGGCCAGCCTGGGCAACCTAGTGAGGCCCTATCTCAAAGTAGAATTTAAAAAGGCTGCAGATGTAGCCCAGTGGTAGAGCACCCCTAGGTTTGATCCCCAATATCACTAATAATAATAATAATAAATTTGAATTAAAATTTAAAACAAATAAATAAGAAGGTCTGGGATGTATCTCAGTGATAGAGTACCCCCAGACTCAATCTTCAGTACCACACATACTCACTTTGCCCATGCACAAAAAGTTTGGTCTTGCCTTTGGAAGCAATCTTTTTAAATCGAAATCCAGTCCTTTCATAACTTTTCCCTCCAACAGAATTACTAGAATGGGAGGTACGGTCCAGAGAGACTATGTGGCAAATCCTTGGGTGTGCGGGGATCCCCTGTGAATTTAGTCTGTCCCAGTTGCTGCTAACACATCGAAGGTTATAACTGCTTCTTTCCAATGTTGTAGAGCTTTATCATGCTCCTCTGCCCAATGGAAATTTTTGCTTTTCCTTGTAAATTCATATTATAGGTCTAAATATAATTCCCAGTTGAGGTTTATGTTATCTCAAGTTACCAAATATATATAAAATAGTTAGCTTTGGGGTGTCTTGTTTTTGTTTTTGTTTTGTGGTACTGAAGATTGAACCCAGAAGTATTCTCCTCTGAGCTATACCCCCAGCCCTAGTTTATTTTTTATTTTGAAACAGATACTAAATTGCAGAGGGCTTGGCTAAATTGCTGAGGCTGGCCTCCTCCAACTTGTGATCCTTCTATCTCAGCCTCCCAAGTACTGGGATTACAGGCATGTAATTTCAACCATGCCTGGTTGGGCATCTTGTTTTGATGGGAGACAGGAATATGTGTTATCTTGTTCATTACAGGGTGTAACAATTTTTCTACCTTGAGATGACCATGTAATACCATAAAATTTTACTGTAGTTTGTAGTCCTTATACTTTAAATTCATAGTCCATCTTCTTTTTCTCCTTTTTTTTTTTTTTTGTTGTCCTGAGGATTGAACCCAGGGGCATTTTACTACTGAGTTGAACCCCCAGCCTTTTTTATTTTTTATTTTGAAACAAGGTCTCGCTAACCTACAATCCTCCCAACTACTGGTGTTATAGGTGTGCACCACAGCACCCAGCTACATCTTGTTAATATAAAGAATTTAGTAAGTGTTAGTTCTATTTGGTATTAATTCTCCAGACTATTTTTACCATGTTTAAGTATGCCATATATGTATGAATGATGGTATTATTAAATATTAGTGGGATGTTTGTGTACTAAACATATGTAAGTCTTATGCTAATAGGCTATGTGCAGTGATTGGACTATTTACATAGTCTTGTAATCATCTGGTAATTTCTATTGGATTTCTTCCCATGTAAATGCAATTATTATTTGGCTGCCTTTGTGTCTAGGTATTATAAAGAACATGCCAGATAATGGCTGTGTATAATTTTTTATACCTGTGGAAATATTTTTTTGTGTGTGTGGTACTGGGGATTGAACCCAGGGGCAGTCTACCCCAAACCTACACCCCCAGCCTTATTTCTTATTCTTTATTTTGAAACAGGGTCTCACTAAGTTGCAGAGGGCCTCACTAAGTAGCTGAGGCTGGCCGTGAACCTGTGACCCTCTTGTCTCAGTCTCCCAAGAACTGGGATTACAAGTGTGTGCCACCATGCCTGGCTTTGGAAATATTATTTTAAGACACTTGCATTTTAATTTTTTCAAATTTTTAATTGATATAGAAGAGATGCTAGAATTCTGTAGTTTATGTCATTATCAGAAATATTCGCCACATAATGAGATTTGAGAATGCACTGGAATATTGAAAATGCAGAGGAACATGGCACAATTTCCTGACTCTGCTCTCATTTCATTCAAATTGTACTCATTGAATTTTAGATTCGAAAATTCATTCAACATTTACCCTCAATGCATTGTGAAATCCTGCCAACTACACCAGTTGCCTACGATGAAAGAAAGGGATTGATCAAGTATGATTCCACGAAAGATTCTGTATTGCCATACAAAGTATTAACGGGAGAGAATGGCATGAACAAACTCCCTACACCCAATAGATGGAGGTACATTAACCGCATGGTTAGTTCCAAAATAATTCAAGTCCATTGTATTGTCATTTGTAGTCCCTGCTGGGGGATGCTGCCGGCATGTAGCAGGGGAGGCCAAGGATGCCATTGAGGGACAGGCTGAGCACCCAGCAAAGAGGCCTCCAGGCCCCAGTGTCGGCAGTGCTGCTGCTGAGAAAGCCAGCTCTGATGCCAATCCTGCTGTCTCCCTGCTCCTGTGCACTGATTGGTTCTCACGGAAGCTACAGGAAGGAAGGAGGAGACCCCGGGACAGTGTGTATCAGGTACCCAGCTGGACTCCTGGACATGCAGGAAAGGAACTTGGCTGACCAAGGCTAAAGGTTTAAAATGCCACCCAGCTTTGCTACCTCAGCTTCTTCTTGGAGTACAAGAGACACAAATTTAGTTTTAAGGTGAATATATAAGAGGAATTTAAAGATTTTCCTGGAAGAAAAGGATGTTGATTGGCAGATAAATACTTGTGTATTGCTTAAGGAGACAAATACTTTCTGAAAAAGATGTCGTGAGGGGATCCCTCTTTGTGAGAACTACAAAGAATATACAAATGGAAACTAAGATTGCTCCAACGTCACTAGTCGACAATGTCACTAAGCAACGTAAGTGTGTAGGGTCACCTTTGAATATGCAGCCCATAGTTGACCAAGCCATCGTTATGCGTGACATGTGGTAACTGACGCCACAGGGGTTAAAGCTCTGTCAATAGTTTGGCGCTTGTCTACGGTTTGGCCTCATTCTCTTCTCATTCCCAACTAGCTGCCTGCATGTCCTGCTCTGTGTGCCTTCCTGTCGCTCTTGAGCTTTGTGTCATTACCTGAGGCTTGTGGAAAAGACGAGCACCTTCATCGCATCTCAGACACCCGGCAAGGACCAGGGCAACCCGCCGCTTGCCTGTTCCCTCCGGGCAGGGGCCATGAGAATCATGTGGCTGAAACGAGGAAGAAGAACTTGGAAGGAAGGAAGGAAGGAAGGAAGGAAGGAAGGAAGGAAGGAAGGAAGGAAGGACAAGCTGTTGGAGACCAAGTTAGGGTGTCCTGAAAGGTCATGCCCCAGGTCAGGAGGGAAGCCTCCCCTCCGACGGTGATGTTGAAACTGCTGAGTAGCTTGGCCCTGGCCTGTGGATTGGCCTCAGTGACGGTCTCATTCCCAGACAGCGGCCTTTATTTCTTAGGCCACGTGCCTTTCTGTTGCCCTGAGCACGATGAGGACACAGCTGGACCATGTGAGCACAGTGGTGAGGTGTTAACCTGTGGGACTTAGCCTCCTAAGCCGTGTGGCCTGGCGTTCCCTGTTGGGCCCTCCACCCAGTGCCATGAAAGGGCCTGGTGGACTAGCAGAAGCCTGCTCTAGAGTACCGGGCCTCTTCCACGTGGCAGTGACCCAGCATATCAATGGCAAAGATGGCCCTGGCGGACCCCTCAGAGGGAGGTCCCGCGGATAGCCCCACCTAACCTCAGGAGGGCTATGATAGGCAGTTACCTCCTTCCGTGCTCACATACAACAGGTGCCTTCACCTATGATAGGTTACAGGGGGGCGTGGTGACCCGACCGTCCCTTGCCATTGGGCCACACCCTACTGCCCGGGAGCTTCCTTTATGGCCTTTACTTTAAAAGTGCGATTGTCTTTCTAATAAACGAGATCTTGCTTGATTTGTCTCCCAGCCCGTGGTGTTGTTTGTTCGGGCCGCAACGCTTACTTCCCTGTCAGTTCGTGCCACTCTTGGGCAGGACCCCGAGAGTTCCCCATTCCCTAGATGCACCAAAGTCCTGGCTCATCTCCTGGCCTGAGACCCCCAAGCCTTACTGAACCCCTGGACTTAAGGTCTTGGCCTCTGCCTTTTCATCTTGTCCTTTGTTCATCGCGCTTGCCAGGAGCCCCTCGGAGCCTCTCCCCTTCATCCTGCCCTTTCCCCCAAGCCCAGGCCTGGGCCCTGACCTCCTGCCCTCATCGCCAGGGGTCTGCACGACCTCTTGACCTTGGCCACCAGGTTCTAACCGGTTCATGATGCCCAGTGGGCTTTGTGCCTGGTGTTGTTCCCAGGCCTCGCCCTCACCCCGCTGGCCTGTTTCCTCAGGCACTGCACCCCCTCCTTCACCACCAGCACCCCGAGCCCCACACGATCCCCTTGTCCATGAGACCCACCCCACTCCACACTGGCGGCAGGCACCCATCCTGAGCCACTTGGCCAGTTCATGGCCACGGGATGTTGACCTCCTATGTTGCGTGCCTGGCGTTCCCCACACATCCACTCACCTAGAGGCACTCAAGGCCTGGCCTCGTCTCCTGGCCTCATCCACCGGGTCATAACCCTGTACCTCGCCCTCCACCTTCACCCCTGCGTTGAGACCCACATGACCATTCAGCCCGCCCCAAAGCCCCAATCCCTTACCTGCGGCCCTGCCCTCAGCCTTACTCACTGGTCCGTATAACCTCATGATCTTTGAGACCAGGCCTTGGCCATGTTTTCAATTCCCCTGTGCCAGTTGGTGCCCAATGTTATGGCCCCTACTCCCAGTTCAGCACCCTGAGTTCATGCTAAGGGCTGTTTCCACCAACCCTCCCAGCACCACCCAGCCCCGCTCCAGCCCACTCACCCTCCTGGCCCCTGGTATTAACCTGCTGTGTTTAATCACCCGCAGTCCCACAGGGCCTTAGATACCCAAGCCTTAAACCCCTCGTCTTAATGTCTTGGCCTCTGCCTTTTTGTTTGACCCTTTGTTCAGAGACCCTGCCCAGAGTCCCTTGGGAGACCCTCTTCCCATTCATCCTATCCATGCCCCTGCCCACCCTCATTGCCCACTGACCTTCATGACCCCCTGCCCATAGGCACCCAGTTTTAACTGGTCTTGTTCCCCTTTGTCTGTTGTGAGTGTCGTTGTTCCCCGGGCCTGTGTCTTCGCCCTTGTTCCTGCAGCCCGTTCCCTCAGGCATTGCTCCTGACCGCCTCCACGGGTCCTGTCCACATGCTCATGGCCCACAGCCCTTAGCCCCGGAATGCTCCGCATGACAAAGCGCCCCCCCCAGCTAGAGCCAACCATCCAGAACGCCCGCCCCAGTCCATGAGACAGTAGCTTCTGGCCCTACCCTCCCAGGTTGTGTGGCCTGTCATAACCTGTGAGCTTATACACCTACACCGACGTCCTGGCCTCGACCCCTGCTCCTTGCTCCTGGCGCTTGCCATCTGCCCTATCCCCTGTGCCCAGTCCCACTCTACAACGATCCCTACTCAAAGCTCCCTCTGGCCCTGGCCCTTTTCCCCTGCCCACTGCTCTATATGACTTCATGGTTTGGAGACGAGGCCTTGGCCATGATTTTTATTCCCCTGTGCACATGATCTTGAGCCCTATTCCCAGTCCAGCCCTGGTCTCTGCTAAGGGCCGTTTCTGCCAATCTTCCCAGCCCTCCCCCAACGTACTCACCTATCCTCCTGGCCCCTTTATGTGGTATTAAACGGCTGGATTTAATACCCACAATCCCACAAGGCCACAGGCCCCCAAGCACTAGTGACCCCTGGGTTCTGCGTGGTCTCTGCCTTCTGGGCTGTATCTGTCCTTTAGAGCTCTGTCCCCGAGCAACTGTGCAAACCCTTTCCCCTACATCTGTCCATTCCCCGAGCCCAAGGCGCCACAGCCCTGCCTGCCCACCCTCATCACCCGTGGGCCTTCATGGCCTCCTGGCCTCAGGCACCAGTTCTAACCCTTCTGGATGTCCATTTGCCCTTTGTGCCTGGTGTTGTTCCCCAGACCTTACGTGCTTGCCCTTCCCTCTCCGGCCCTGCCCCTTTAGCCAGTTCACTGGATTCACTGACCTCATGGCCTCAGAGACAAGGCCTGGGCCATGTTTTTATTCCCCTTTGATAGTCGGCACCTGGCACTATTGCCCATGCCCTCCAATCGAGACTTCCTTGCCTTGTGCCAGTGCCTGCTTTCTCCAACCCTCCCTCCTCCTGCCCTACCCAGGGCCACTCTAGTTCACTGGCTTAGCTTGCTAGCCCTTTATATGTGTTCTTTACCTGCTGGGTGAACAACTCTGAGTATCTGGAAGCCTTTGATTCCTATGCCTCTGTGTGTGTGTGTGTGTGTGTGTGTGTGTGTGTAACTGGGGACTGAACAGGGTGGGGCAGGGTGTGGGCAGGTTATCACTGAGCTACACCCTTGCCCTTATTTATTTATTTATTTATTTATTTATTTTGCGGTACTAGTGATTGAACCCAGGGGTATTCTACCTCCGAGCTACACCCCCAGTCCTATTGTTTATTCTTTATTTTGAAACAGGGCCTCACTAAGTTGCGGAGGCCTCACTAAATAACTGAGGCTGGCTGTGAACCCGGATCCTCCAGTCTCAGCCTCCCAAGTACTGGGATTACAAGTGTGCGCCACCACGCCCGGCTTATTTTTTATTCTGAAGCAGGGGCTCTCTACGTTACTTCCCTCTGACCTGCATACGCCTTTGTCAGCCTCCTCAGTACTTGGCTTATATGCGGCATCACCCCTGGCTTCCAACATATTTATTCATATAGTCATTTTGTTATAATGGAAGAAAATAAAAGGAAATCATGAAGGGAATTCGCCTAGATTTCTCTATGCAGAGGTGACAAAAGCAACACAGGCAAAATTGGAAAATCCGTAAAATATTTTCTAAATTTCTATCATACACCAAACCAAATTTTTTGGTGGAGTTTATGCACCTACTTAGAAAAACATTAAAAAAGCTGGGTGTGGTGGTGCACACTTGTAATCCCAGTACTTGGGATTACAGACAGGAGGATCACAGGCTTGTGGCCAGCCTCAGCTACTTAGTGAGGCCCTCTGCAACTTAGTGAGACCCTGTTTCAAAATAAAGAATAAAAAATAGGGCTGGGGGTGGAGCTCAGAGGTAGAATGCCCCTAGGTTCAATCCCTGGTATCACCAAAAAAAGAAAAAAAGATAAAAGAAAAGCATTAAAGATAAGCTAAGCATGTGCATCAAGGCCGTGACAGTTGCAGGCTAGTAACCGTGGAGGCTGTGGGCAGGCTGGGACTGAGAATGTTGGGGGACTTGAATTTTAACTATTTCTTATGTTTCTTCTTTTTTTTTTAAAGGAAACTTCAAGCAAATAAGATATAATGATAACAGTTAATTTTAGTAGTCTGCACTGACTTGATTTTTCTTTGGGTAGTCCTGCCCTGCAGATAGATGCTTCTGCAAAGGAACAGCCTCTTATGTGAAGGTGGTTCTGGAACTTTCTATGACCCTGTGGCATCACACCCTTCTGTTTGCGTTAGTCTACCCTATGGTATTTGCACAACCTGGAAATTGCCAACAATGCATTCCTCCGGCCCCATCCCTGTTGTTTTGTAACTCGTGGCTTCATTTAAAAAGGTTCTGGCTCCGGAGAGATGAAAGGCCCCCCTCATACCAGCACCTAGAAGCTGGCAGCCTCCCAGCTGAACTCCCTGGGCGAGGTCCAAGGTGTCAGTTATGTCCAAAGGTGGGCGTGGGCTGGCGGCTCCTGGCTCCCCTCCCCTGAAACGCTAAACCTGAGAGGCTGAGGGGTGGGGGCTCTTTTTCACCATGATGGTTTCTTGTCCTCAGGATTTCTCCTCCTTGTTATGACTAGTACATGCACCGGGTGTCCTTTTGCAAATCCCCCTTCTGCTTTGTGTAGTTGGTTCGGTGACACTGGCACAACGCTGCTTTGTGCTGGGCATGACTCAGGCAGATTGGTCACGTGTGTCTCCACTGGTTCTTGTCTCAGCTCAGAGGCCCCTCTGCTCAAGTCCTCCGGGGCTCAGAAATCACTCAACTTCTAGCTGCTGGGGAGCTTGGGTCCTGGTGGCTGCTGGGGACAGCTGGGGAGGCATCGAGGACCTCAGCACCTAGGTGGACTCACTCATTCTACCCCTGGTACCCACGGGGAACCCGTTCTCTCTCAACTGTTTCTCCCTCTTTTATTTATTTATTTATTTATTTATTTTTTGCAGTACCGGGGATTGAACCCAGGGGCGTTCTACCTCTACGCTACACCCCCGGACCTATTTTTTATACTTTATTTTGAAACTAGGTCTCATGAAGTTGCGGAGGCCTCACTAAGTAGAGAGAGAGAGAGAGACAGGGAGAGAGAGAGAGAGAGAGAGAGAGAGAGAGCACTGAGGCTGGCCGTGAACCCGGATCCTCCGGTCTCCGCCTCCCAAAGTACTGGGATTGCAAGCGTGCGCCACCACGCCCGGCTCTCCCTCTTTTCTAGTTGAGAAATCTACCCATGATCCTCATCACGTTGGCCCCTGGGTCCGGGAAGGAAGACCTTGGTTGGATGTACAGATGGTGTGAGCTGGCCAGTTGCCCTGCCTGTGAGCAGAGCACCTGGGGACACAGGGGTGGAGATGGGGCCAGCCCTACCTGTCACCATCACTTCTGTCTCAGCTCTGCTTACTGTCCCCAAACCCGAGTCATCCTCAGCCCCCGCGCCCACTGAAAATGGGAGCTCCAGCCTGGGGCTCCTCGAGGGCTGTGTGCTGTTCTCCTGATTCTAGAGTGCTGCTGGTGTTGTCCTGTGCTGTGGGGGTGCACTGGGGGGGTCTGTCCCACAGGGGTGGCCGTACAGGATGTGACTGGTTCCTATGGATCAGTATGTTCTGACGGCCATGTATTTGACAAACAAAATATGCTGCCAAGTAGGATAATACCCTGAGGTCTTCTCCCAGTAGATCGGTTTTCCACTTGCTTTGCGTTCTGAGCTTGCCTGTGGATCTGAAGAGCCTGCTGCTTCCTCACAGGCACTCTCCTTCCTGGAAACAGAAATGCGATTCTCCTTCTCAAGGCAGAGTGGATCACTAAATTTCTGAACTAGTTTTGCAGCCAGAAAGAGAAATGTTAGGATAAAAATGAGTCCTCAGTTTAACATTCTACTCTAATTGGATGTGTTGTAAGAGCTGTTATTTCCAAATTATGTCATCCCACCAAGTCGTTCTGTAGTTGGCGTCCACACATTGACCAGCCGGAAGCAGCGAATCCCAGGCCACAGTAGTGGCCAGGGCGTGAAGAAACCAAAGGAGAAGAGCAAGCTGTTCTTGCCAATGCAGGCCTGCAGCCTCTGTTTCTAGTTGCAAAGCTTAATAGAGGAATTTGCATTTGAGCCACAGATCTGAGGAAAATTAGGAAATTCCCAATTAGAAGCACCATCTTCCTCACACTATCGCTTTTAGCGCCATTTCAGAAGAGCAGGGTGCGTCTTCACCTCCTGGTCCTCCTGTCACAGGTGTGGCCTCCTCTGTGGCTCCTCACCCTCTGTGGTTAATACCACCCAGGAAGCAGCTCCTGCCCAAAACCTTCTGACTGTCCACCGTCAACACTGCACAGCAAGTGCTAAGGCTTGGGACAGGAGGGGATCCTGGTGGCAAATCCAGGGGGTGGGTGAGTTCCCAGGAGCACTTGGATTTGAGCTCAGTGTGGAATGAGCGAGTGTCCCCTCGTCTAGAATATATACTCATATTAACTTAAATTTTAGAGTAAGTAAGATTATGGAGCCAGGTTGATGGGTTGATAGAAAACCAATCCAAATATAATCTTTTTAAGTCAATGTTCGATGTTCATACAATTATAACTGTATGTTTGTACTTTTATTGGTGCATATACATCATATTGAGGTATTGAATGGTCGGAATACACATGCACACAACACTTGGTGCATTTTCTTCTTAAAGTGTGTTGACTTTCCAGTTTCCCTCTCTGTGGGAAAGGCTTAAAGTTTCTTGGTCTAAATCTTTTTTGCAGAATAAAGACTCCCTTGCCATTGGTAGATGGACACCTGTCTGCAATGCAAGGTAGCTTTGTATGTGGAGAGGTGATTCGATTGATAGGAGATTATGCTTCTATTATTATTGGTTTGGTGGCTTTACAAAAAAACATCATGTTTTATTTTATTGTATTCTTGCATTTTACATTCTCAAGTTTTATTCCCTTCTCAAAAGCTAAATTGCGCTAGCCCAAACCAGGCCACTTCAGAACTTCAGACACTATAGCTCTAGTAAGGGTTTATTTAATATTGTTAAATTCCCAAATAAAAATTTCAAAAATACCCAATTCATAGCAAGAGAAATTACAGTTTCACTATTGTATATAACATCAAAAATTCAAGTGAAATGAAAGGACATTCATATTTCTACTTGAAACAGTTGAATCAATCGTGAAGTTCGGCAGTAAGATCAGTGCTACACAGTGGTCAGCGTGGACCTCAGTGAACTCAGAGGCTGGAGGGGGCTTGCTGCAGATACGGCCTTAGGGCTGGGGCTTTTATTTATTTTTATTATTTTCAGTGCCAGGGGTAGAACCCAGAGCCTTGCACATGCTAGGCAAGAGTTCTCCATTGAGGTACCCCCCAAGCCCCTTCGGAGCTTATTAGATACAATAATTACCAGGCAGTGGGAAGGCATCTAGAAATTTCTGAAGGAATGAGGAGTCCAATAATTAAGGGGTCCGAGTTTAGAGACCAGGGGTGTGATTAAGGTACATTCTAGTCCAGTGGTTCTCAGTCCAGGCTGCATATTAGAACCATCTGGGGACTTATGAGATTGGCCAATCACAAAAACTGAAAGGTTGGATGTTCTTCCTCATATGCAGAAGCTAGAGAGAAATTGGGCCACAGGAGGGTCTCCAGACAAAGCAGGAGAAACCTTAGTGGAGTGAGGGAGGCAGGAGGGGGGAGGGAGACTTGAAGAGGGAAACACCTCAATGCACATGATGTATCATGTCCATCACAGTGTCCTGCACAGGAGGGTGGGGAGGGAGAGGGAGTGGGGTGGCAACTGGGGGAGGGCTCAGTGAGTGCTGTGTATATGTTTGCCTCTATCATCCTGAACTTCATCATGATGTACGATTATTATGCACCAATAAAAAAAATCCTGCTGTTTGGGCCCCCACTCCAGGCCAGTCAATCATAGCAACTCTATGGAAGGGCAGTGTCCGTGCCTGGGTGTGTTCAGAAAGCTGCCCAGTGACCCCACAGTGCTCCCAGGGTGGAGATTCACTGTGTTTGCTTCCAGCCTGGAGGCCCGAGGGTAAGGTCACCACCTTGTTTCCCAGTGCCTGCCCCTGCACAGTAAACACATCACCTCCATCGCTCACGGACATAGTGGCCTTCTGCCCCCCGCTCCTCCTCCCCACACCACATCAATCATCATCTCCCTTGACGATTTCTAAGTGTAAGGACATGCTTCATGTGCAAGTTCAGGCCAGGCTGCCCGAGTGGAAACCATGTTACAGACTTAACTCTGGAAGGGCGGTGGTGATGCTGGGGGCCTTGGGTCATCGCGAGGATAAATGAGTAAATATTTACAAAGCCTTTACATTCATATATGCAAAATATATGTGAAGTGTGTATCTTTATACACACATAAATATATATAAAGGAATATATATGTAAATATTTGTACAATGCCAGGCATACAACAAGCACTCAAAACAAGGTGCTAGCAGATGCTTCTATTATTGTTCTCACCGGTCTTCTCAAACCCTCTCACTCCTCCATGTCACCACTGCCAATCCCTGGTCTCACTGTCTTCAGTGAAACAGGAGGAGGGGGAGATTTGAGGATGCTGCTAGTGGCATTCCCCGTATTTCCTCTTTAACCCTGACCCTAGTGGAGGGTGAGGCAACGTCAGGGAACATGGGAGACGAGGGAATGAGCTGGGCAGGATTGTATGTAGCTCACCTCTGCGAGGTTGGCTAAGAGAAACCCAGGGTGCCCCCAGAGCTTGAATCCAGACTCTACAAGTCAAGAGTTGGTGACATGGCCTCCTTGAGCTTTGAGGTAGAAGTAGGCTGGGGGTGCGCCCTGGGAAACAGCACCTGAGGTTCTAGTAGCTGGTTGGCCACAGAGAGGAGAGGGAAGGCAAATGGGAGGCTGGCCTAGAGGCCAGAGGAGAACCGGGGTAGATACCTTGAGAGGGGCTTGGGGCAGGAGACAGCCATAGTAGCCAACAGTTGGCACATTTGGGGGACAGCTGGGAAAGGATTCGGAACCAGTTGTGGAAATGGCAGTCTGCCGTGGCTGCTGGCTGAGTTGGGATGAGAACTTCCAAGAGCGCATCCTTGGCGGCCACTCGCCCAGAAAGTAATTGAGTAATACAGACTAAGTATGTCCTGTTCATAGGAAAAAGGGTGTCCCCACTCCAGCGCTCTCTGTCGGGTCACTCACGCAGCTAGTGGTCAGTGTGTGATAGGGAAATTCATCGTATTTCCCTTTCATAATACATCCTTTTCTTTTGGTACTGAGGATTGAACTTAGGGGCACTGTACCTTTAAGCTACACCCTCAGTCCTTTTTATTTATTTATTTATTTATTTTGTGGTATTGGGGATTGAACCCAGGGGCATTCTACTTCTGCGCTACACCCCCGGCCCTATTTTTTTTATACTTTATTTTGAAACCGGGTCTCACAAAGTTGCGGAGGGCCTCACTAAGTAGAGAGAAAAAGAGAAAGAGAAAGGGAGAGAGATAGAGAGAGAGAGAGAGAGAGAGAACTGAGGCTGGCTGCAAACCCGGATCCTCCGGTCTCCGCCTCCCAAAGTACTGGGATTACAAGTGTGCACCACCACACCCGGCCTTATTATTTTTTTTGGAACACAGTCTTTCTAGGTTGCTGACAGTCTTGCTAGGTTGCTGAGGCTGGTCTCGAACCTGCAATCTTCCTGTCTCAGCCTCCCAAATACTGGAATTACAGTTGTGCACCACCATGCCCAGCTTCATCATACATCTTAATATGATGGAAATCTGGTCCTTCAAAAAACTATCATCCATCACTTCTCAAGGCCCAGGGACATGGTCCTCCTGTCACGTGTGTTCTAGTGGGGAGGGACACAGGAAACAAAAAGGCCATGATGTGTAATGTGTGCCAGGGGCTCCGTGCCCTGAAGGACATCAAAGAGCAGAGGGGGGTCACGTCAGGAGGTGCCGATTTAGGTGGGGCGACCAGGAGAGCCTCTCTGATTCAGAGGACAGCAGGATGTCAGGGCAGGAGCAGCCTTTTCATTTGAGCAGAGGGGGCAGCCAGGACAAAGGCCCTGTGTCAGGAGTGTCTTGTCCCGTGGAGAGTGGCATGGCAGACCTGGAGTGGAGACCAGCAGGAGCCGGGGTGATGGAGAGCCACATGGCGCAGGGCCTTGAGCCACACAGAAAGAGACTGCCCACCAGACCTGAGACTCTTCAAATATTACACAGCCGAGAGCACGTGCACGCTCCTCTCTTATCTGCACGCTAATCTCTCTCTATCTGGATGCACAGCCAGGAGGGTGGACGCCAGCCTTGCACCATCCCCGGGATCCTGAGCCTGCGAGGGCATCTGGACTCCTGGTCACCCTGGATGAGTCCCGGCTGCAGCTGTCCCAGGGAGGTGCTGGCCCCGGCGACAGTGGTGGTAGTGAAGAGACTGAGTTCCAAACCGTCCCTGTCTGTGCAGCGGGCTGACCAGGCGAAGCTTTGTGAAGAACCTCCTGCTCCGGGTGAGTGCCACGCAGTGTGCCGCCCGCTTCTTTTCTGTCATGGCTTCCATTCTGCCCCAGGCCCCTGTGAAGAGCACGTGAGGATAAGGGTGAAGGAAGACACCGTAAAGACTCCCCTTCCAGAATGGGGTGCAGAGAAACCAGAGAACCATATTCAAGCGTACCCCCATGCCTTCGACTGCAGCCAGGCTCCCCAACATGGCAAGGCGTCAGTGAGCTGTTGGGGTGTTGGGTGATTCCCCCGGGATGGATTTGGGGCAATTCCTGTGTGGAGATACATTTTACAGCTGAAGAATGAGAGGGTTAAGCTCTATCCACAAGTCATTGCAATTCAGGTATGAACTTAGATTTCCCTAAATATTCTTGTAATGTTAGTATTAATCAGGGGCATGTATTTTAATATGTAATCTTGATATAGTATATATATTTATTGAAAATTGTATTTGAAAATGCCAATCACAGCTGGGCGTGGTGGCGCACACTTGTAATCCCAGTACTTTGGGAGGTGGAGACCGGAGGATCAGAGTTCACGGCCAGCCTCAGCCCTCTCTCTCTCTCTCTCCCAGTCTCTCTCTCTCTCTCTCTCTCTCTCTCTCTCTCTCTCTCTCTCTCTCTC